>JAHXMU010000014.1:6423686-6465165 GCA_019455685.1 Philornis downsi
TATAGCTTGAAAAACAAGTTCAGCCATAGAAGAAATCATGGAGTTGCTACCAATTGTTTGAGTGTCGCGAGCTTCATTCAGAGCCTGAGCAAAACCACTTTCAAAGAAAGTGCGAGTGATGCGCTTGAGAACACTTTCATTCACGGGCACCAGAACATTGCGCCATGAGTCGGCACACCTGGAAGATAAAGATGACCCTGCGATAGAGGCACTGCTGAACGCATCGCAATTTACATTGATCTCGGGATAGTGATCCAACTAAAAATGAAAATAAACATTAGAAAACACTGCTATTAGTAGCAGAAATTCCATTACTAACCCTATGGAAACTGCTTTGAACTTCTCGTTGTGGCAAAAGACACAAACGGCCGGTTCTTTCGCACACGCCCGGGGACCCGGGAGAATGAATTGTAGTCATATTTTGTAATGTCGCCATTCTGAAAGATATTGCCCAAGCAATTCCACGCAGAACTTACAAATTACCGGCAAATAACTTCAGACGCACAATGTGAAAACATTTACAGTGTTGGAAAAAGCGAAACTATGTGTTGGAATTAGGCTCTGTGCAACAGTGTTGCCAACCCACACACATTTTTTGGAGCAAAAAAGAATAAATGGAGGGATTGACTGTATCGAGGAATTTTCTCAATCTTGCCTTTTTTATAATTTGTCACAATCTACGACCAGCGAACATTGAGTGAAACACTTATATTTTGCATAACAGCCATTAAAGATGCCAACACTTTTCCAATTATTATAAAACGATTGTCATATTATATATTTTGTTTCTAATTCAAAATTTAAAAGACAATCAATTTTGAAATATATTTAAAGTTATTAAGAATAAGATCTCATAAGCTCGATAACGCGCACAAATTTTCGTTGTAAAACTAATTAGAGTTTCATTTTAAAAATAAGTACTTTGTTTTCATCATCAAGAGAGTGATCATTCATTTGAGGTAAACAACTTATGATATTTTTTTTCTATTTTAAATTTTACCAACGGGAGACGGTTAAATACTTTTAATAGAGTTCATCAGTAGCGACCATTATTCATTCATTCATTCATTATGTAAACGATTGTCAGGTGGATGTGTTTGATGAACACTTACATCAATAGGTGCTTCTTAAACTAAGGCTAGGAATCGTTATTAAACAGTACGTATCGTTGAGTTAGCCTAAAAATATAATGCGTTTAAGCTAATTGTATGTGTGGGATACAAAGGAATTTGTTACAAGTATTGAGTTTGAAGAGGTGGGCTTTGGATTCTTGGTCCTCGGCCCACCATTTATTCACATTTGGTTTTAATAAGACCCAAGCGCAATTAATACTAATATTGGGGAGACTCAAGAGCACCGCGTCACTCGTAATCGTTTTGGCTTTTGGATGCATGTAACTGGGTCAAGAAGCTTTGTATGAGATCAAAAATTTCAAACATTTAATTTGATTAGCCGCACTTGCGTGGCCATGTGATTGAAGATATATCTCCCAATATGATGAAACTTAGTTAAATCAATATGTTTGGACATACACGTACTAAAAAATATATTTTATGCCCTTTGGAATGAGAAATGAATATATTTTTTTGCATGACAAATGAATGGTATTTATATGACAAATAGGTTGCGTACGTATGGAACTGGCCTTAAGGCTGCATGACTCAAAAGAAAGTGTGCGTTTTGAATGTCTCATTTGAAAGGTATGTTAGTATATGATTTCCGATGGTATATTTGATCCATTTTCAGAGGTAGGAGATGGAAGTTGAAAAATGATCTGAATCCGTGCGATGTCTCCTAAATCATGGCTCGCCGGCTTTCTCTTTCTTATGTGTTCTGTCGCGATTTCCCCATTTTTTTCTAATTTTGTGCTACAGTAGATTTAAGCCATGGACAGGTATGCCATGGTTGCTTTATTTAAATTCTTTGTGCTTTAAATGTATCGGCCTACGTTTTGGCACTAACGTAATGAATTATAATTATCAGAATTTTTGTTGGCACTGGGAAAGACCTAAATTCGAAATGGAAATGGTGTTGAAATACATAATACGCATCCCGTCAGTTGAAGCTGCAAAATATTAATATTAATTTCGTCATACGGAATTATATCCACCCAATTTATTCCCTGAATAAAATAATCAATTTAAAACGCATATATTATTAATTGAATACCTAGATTGTTAACTGCAACGTATAAACACGTAAACTGCAATGTGTGAATCTGATATAAACGGAGAATTTATTTGGGGACCTTTTTCGTACGATCGACATTTTGGTACGCCGGACCACAATGGGATATGTTTTCTTTTGCTTTTCTCTCCTTTTATCTTTGGTTTATCATTCTTGTTTTTCTTTGTTCTCTTCACATCCATCATCCATCATAAGCAAAGAGCACCACAGAGAAATGTCAACATTTTCTTACCACCACTCGACGTATTTATTTGTAGTCAAATAAATTGGTATTTTTGCACAAAATTTCATTTAAATTTAGCTACACTGCGATTCAACGTTCGCTCGAGTTCATGAATTAATCGGAATTTTGACAAAATTCGTAGTTTGTAGTGTGAATTTCGTTGTGGATTTCAAGCAGATGTCTTAGAGGAGGAGGTATTAACTTTCATGGTAATATCGCTGCTGCAGGCTGGTGGTAATGGTGGTGTGTGCTGTTGCTAGTGGTTGTTAGTGGTGGTGTCCAGAAAATCGCAAAAGACGGAAAAAACAGCACCAGCAAAGGCATAATAGTCGTAGTGTGGTAAGTGAATGGTGGTGCTGAACAATCTAGTCCAGCATTTGATATGATCGGCGACACTGGGCACTGGTTGAATCAATTAAAGCCAATTAAGATCTCTTCATGCGTTCTTCCTCTTGCGCTCGCCCTAACAATGTGGTGTGTTAATTAGTTCAATCTAAGTTCGATGTTTGCGACAAATGGCCAAAGTTTCCAGCAGCAATTGGGAAGTCTACAAGTGAGAAACATAAAAGCCAATATGTAGTGTTGTTTTGGTGTCTTTTTTTCTCGTTTTTTTCTTATGACCTCCCGCATTGCCATTCCAATTTTTATGTTGAATGTAAACAAATAGCCCATTTTGCGAATACTTTTGCTAATTCTGATTTGTTATTATTATTACTAAGAGGTTGGTAATAAAAGCTTAGCATTATTCTGTCCCACGATATTAATATTCATTCACTAACTACATATGCCATAAACAACGAATCGAGATTATTGACCCGTTTGGGGGAAGAAGTACAAAAAGTATTGATAAACAAACACGAGACATCAGCGCACACTTTTGTAATCATTCGTTTGCAAAATAGGTCAGTCAGTATTGTAGCTCAATCTGTATAAGATTAGGGGAATGCCTAACCTTGTACTTCATCAAATGTCTTCGTCAATGAACGTGCAAAGCGCGCAAGAGTGATAAGAAATTTTCGTTTAATTTAGTTGATGCTTGTGTACAGGGCGGTATGTAAAATTTGGTAGAGAAATAATTGTAATTTTGCGGACGTCATTAGCAAAAAGTTTGATGTAATCGAGATGCCCTCAGCTTCAGTATGGCACTCTTCACAGACACTCTTCATACGAGGAATATGATTCCTTGGATACTGACTTACCCAGCTCTACAGAATCTCGGCTCAGCATCCGATAAATGGAAACGGGTTTAAATCCTCCAAACCAAATCCTTCAAAACATGAAACTCAAAGTCAAATTTTGTTCCCAAGCAACGAAATGTTCTTTTCTAACTAGCATATTGCATGCTGTAAAAAAAGATGGTAATGTCGCGAAATGAGTTTATTGTTTTTGTTATCCATACAATTTACAATATTTCTCAGTTCCAGCACCAGCTGAGACGAAGAGATGTGGCTGTACTTCAGGGAAACATTAAAACTTTTGCTGTTCATCGATATAATTTTTACATGGAGTTTTCTTTGCATTAATATCTTTTACTAATTCTTTCCCGTTTAATTCGCAGATACTTCATAAATTGCAATAAAACATCGATATTAACGACAGCAACTACTTAAAGGGGAACCACATGCTTTGAGTTGGAACTCATTGTACTGTATTTAATTCGTGTGATTTTCGCATTTAATTTTGGACAAAAGAAGGTGATAAAATCATGGCTGGTGGCGCCGCCTCTGTGCTACGCAGCAACACGGAACGACGCTCAAATTCGACAGCCGTTGTTACTGGCGAAAATACGTCATCGTCTGCATATTCACGCACAGCACCGAATTTTATGTTAACCTCTCATTCGGAGGCATTATTGCAGGGATTAAATTCTTTACGATGTTCGGACAAATTGTTTGATGTAACGCTCATAGTGGAAGGGAGAGCCTTTAAGGTAAGCGCAAAAATATCAAGGATATAAATGGTATGATTTATTGCATATTTTACTTGTTCTTTTTACAATATTTCAATTAATTTATTATTATATTTATTAATTTATTATTACCAAAATTTAAGTTCGTGTAGGTTTTTTTTTTATTTTTCTAATTTGTTTTTCATTTCTATTTTCTATTTCTTATCGTTAAATTGTGGCCTCGCAATATTCGTAAAATTTTCACTTTCATTCTAGAGGCGATTGTACTTTTTTATGACATTTTTTTTCTTGTGCTGAAAGCTAGTTTGCATACCAGGAGAGTGGTTCTGTGTGTAAACGTTGCACAGCTTGACGGTCTGGCGTAATGTATTCATAATATAAGCAGTAATTTAGAATGGCTACTGATTTTACTGTAGTATTTGGAAGAGATTTTCACTTTCACTTTCTTACATTTAATGAGGGACATCCTAAAGTTTATTTTATATATTTGATTGTTTTTAAGGAAGGAATGAACTCATTAATATTTGTAAATTGTACATTTCGTAATAGGTACTAATAACTGGGGGTATGGCAAAAATAGGATGCCATCGGCAATGACATTTTTAATTAAGAAAATGAAATTATACTAGGTTTTTAAAAAACAAAATTGGTTTACTACTGGCCCGTAGTTTCTTCCAAGTTGATGTTCCGATGCATAAACCCTTAAATAATAGCGTGTGTTACCGTATCTCACTCTTGAATTGCGATATATTCGTGGACGGCATGAAGATTAAAACGAACTACAGACAAATAAAATAGACCATATACAGAAATGTCTGAAAGTTTAATTTAAAAATTTCCCGGAAATACGTACAAATTTCTTAACTTCCGAAAGACCATTCAACACTTTTAGACTGGAGACAGTTTTTTTAATTTGGATACAATTTTTGAGCTATCAATATGGAAATTATGGAAATAACTCCCTTTTTAACTAATTTGGAAAGTTCTATTTGACCGTAATATTATTGTTACACAAAAAACATTTCAATTCATTTCATTTAAGTTTCAGTCTTGTAATTTAAAGGCTTTTTAACCAATATTAAGCAAATTACAAAGTGCATAAAATAAATGCTACTGGAATTAAACAACAAAAACAAAATATAACTTAGAATAAAACATCAAATAGAATAAAACATCGAATAGAATAAAACATCAAATTAATTAGTAACTATTAACTTATAACGCTCAAAATAAAGTGCACTAAAAATAGGCGAAATGGAAGGAAATAAAAATAACAAGAAAAAATTAAATAATAAAAATTTTTATTAAGTTAACAATTTTATAATTCCAAACTGTTAAGTAAATCACAATATGAATAAATTAAAATAAATACTACTCCAAAGTGAATGTAAAAATGTATATAAAATAAAAATTGATCAAAACCGTAAAAAATATATAACGTATAAATCAAAACTGTATGATCCACTCGATCAAACGCTTTTTCAACATCCAATGACACCAATATACATAAATTGCTCCCATTTAAATTTTCCGAAATACTATCATTCAGAAATAGTAGCAAAGAAGTAATGCTTCTATCCTTTCTGAATCCGCATTGATCATCATTTAAAAAAGACCTAACCTCAAAATATTTGGTTAATTGGATCTTCAAAATATGCTCCACAATCTTTGACAAAATTGGCAAAATTGAAATTGGCCTATAACTGTGGTCACAGACTGTGCTGAGGTCTTTTTTTTACCACAAGGACTATTTTTGCTAGTTTCCATGCTGATGGATACTCAGATGTAGTCAAGATGATGTTCACAATATGAAATGAAATGTAAGGGAATACTACTACTCAGCTGCATTAGATTTAATCATTAAAAACGCTTTCTCCAAGTCGCATAGCTCAACGCATTGAAACGAAAAACCACTCTCCCGCTGCGGGAAATTCATAACATTATCACCATATGAATCCAATTGATAGCTTTCATAGAGAATTTTCAATTTAAAAAGTTCATTCATTCTCGGAAAAACTAATTGACAATTTTAGTAAAGAACTCTCTAAAGAATAGTGTATTTAGCATTATTCTTGCTTCTGTTATAAAGTACCTAAAACGTACCTAAACGGGGTTAATTGTTTAAATATATCTTAAATCAAAACCACCGGATATTTATTGCAGACGCAGAATATCATACCTAGAAGTTTGTTTCCGATGTCATCTGGTTGTCACAAAACACTGATATAATTCAGATAAATAACGGACGTTTAAAAACTACATAATTTTGACATTTTTTCTCAAATTTTGGTGGTAAATAGTTACCGGTTGACATGTAAAATTGCAAAGTAAGATATCTGAGATCAATAAAAAAAAATATATATATATATGTGTGCTATGCTTTAGCAAAGCTAACTATTCTTCCTCAAATATAACTTAAGATATAATGCTGTGACACATAGCAGCTAACGTGTTAAATTATAGACACAGTAGTCACGTGTTCTCAATGTTGTTGACTGTATTGCCAGCCTAGTAAATAAAATCCTTCTACGCTAAGAAAATTATTATTTTTCGTTAAATTAGAACATTGCATATTGGACTTTCTGCCAAAAATATTGTCTTTACTTTTTTTGAATCCATATTAATTCTTTTTTTCCATTATTAATTTTTATATCAAAATTTATTTCAGGCTCACCGCGTTGTGCTTGCCGCCTGTAGTGATTATTTTTGCGCCATGTTCACCGATGCCATGCGTGAAGCCCGACAGTCTGAAATCAAGCTAAATGGCGTTAATGCTCGTGGCATCGAATTACTCATAGAATATGCCTATACGTCCAAACTTGAGTTGGATCGTAACAATGTACAGGATGTTCTCTCAGTCTCCACACATGTCCAAATGAAAGCCGTCATTGAAGCATGTTCAAATTACTTGGAGTCCCAAATTGATTTGGAAAATTGTGTAGCCATTGCAGCCTTAGCCGATTTGTATGCACT
This sequence comes from Philornis downsi, assembly GCA_019455685.1. Lineage (NCBI taxonomy): Eukaryota > Metazoa > Arthropoda > Insecta > Diptera > Muscidae > Philornis > Philornis downsi. The sequence continues at coordinate 6,430,979 of JAHXMU010000014.1, forward strand.
GGATGCACTAAAACGTAAAACGTATCGTTTTATATGTTCACGTTTGGATGAATTTGCCCAGACACCGGATTTGATAAATCTCACTTGGGATCAGTTGGAGTACATACTATCGTGCAACTATCCAGTAGATTGTTCGGAGGAGAGGGTATTACAGATAACCTTGCAATATTGTTTGGAGGCCAGACTAAAAGTCGAATTGGCCCGATTGTTGTTTGCGAAAGTGAGATTCAATCAAATTGATACAAATGATCTGGGCACTTTGTTAGCAAACACTGAATCGGGTGAAGAGGATTTCCAGCAGTATGTAGACGTGATAAAAGCAGAGATTGCAAAGCAAGAACAGAACCGCAAACATGGTTCAAAAGATATTGACGAAGTTATATTGCCAAATGTTCTGACCAATTCTAGAGGTATGGAGTTGGCTTTAGTTAAAATTGGAGGCTTTGAAACGAAAGGTTTAACAAACCAAATTAGTTGTTATCTGCCATCCGTGGGCAAATGGGAAAGTTTAACTGTGATTCCTCATATAGAACAATGTAAATTAAACGTGCTGCATAAATCATACCAGAAAGTTTCATATGATTTTTCTTATTTTCAGGTAATTATGGCACTGCTGTTTTAGGCAACGATCTGTACATTGTGGGTGGTTCTTATGATGTCTGTCTAAAAGAATACATTCACCCCTTCGGCTTTCGCTATTGTCCAACTAAGGATAAATGGAAGACTATCGCTCCCATACAAGCGGATCGGTGTCGCTTCTCCTTGAATGCGATGGGTAATAACTTCCTGTATGCCGTAGGTGGTGTTTGTGAGTTGAATGATAATGATGGCGATCATTGGCCTAATGAAATGGCTATATCGAATTGTGAGCGTTATAACGCTAGTGCTGATAGATGGGAATACTTGCCAGCCTTGTCGGAGAATCGGAGTCAACATGCCGGTGTGGTAATGGGTGACAAGTTGTATATTTCAGGTGAGAGAAAGTGATTCATTCTTTGCAATAAGAGCGGTCGAATATACACGCAATAGGACGCGGTAGGATAAGCCTAACAATTAAATTATTAACATGTAATTAATTGCCTAAAGACTATAGTTTTTAAAATACTTCAGATAGATAAAATAATGCTTACAAAAATGTTGGCCCCATCGGGACTTTTCATTTTTGCTTGTTTTTGCTCTTCCTACAGGGGGCATTGATCGCCATATGGTTTTAGCTTCACTTTGGTGTTTCGATACCAAAACTGAAAAATGGATTAAACTGTGCCAAATGCCTACGCCCAGGGCCGATCATATACTTATTGCATTTGATCGACACATCTACGCCTGCGGCGGTTGGTATGAGGACCCCATAACTGACACGAGAGTATTGGCCGAAACTATAGATGTGTACGATGTCGAAACTGACAGCTGGACCACAGAATCCACCAATCCGATGCCAAAATATTATACGGGAGTGGCGGCCGTCAAGAAGCGTATATATTTCATAGGCGGCCTTTTATCTTCTGCCACCATAAATCGGGCCACCTCAGCCGTGCAATGTTATGATTTGGACACCAAACAGTGGACTTTCAATGTAGAATGGGAATATCCTAAAGAAGTATGGGAATGTACATGCGCTGCCTTCTATGTACCGAGAGAAAGAGATGATTTTAAATTTAATTGGGGTGAAAGTACATAAGGAGCTGGTCGGGGATACTCTGAAATTAATACTTTTTTTATGAAATACTTAGTATAGTTAAAGATAAAAACTTTTTGTACTTTTTCATAAATTACACTCACGATTACATACACATAGACACCAACCAATATACACAAGTAGAAATATTTGAATTCTCCAAAAGAACGAATGTAAATATATTTATTGATAACTTTACTGCATTTCACTTGAAGTTTCTTCGTTTTCTCTTTCTGAAGAAACGCACATTATTCTTTGGCATAAGAAAATTATATAGTATTTTAATAGAATCTCTCTTTGTGTCTTTTCTATGCAAGAATTTATTTCAATGAGAACCTAAAGCTGCTACTTTTTATATAACATAAACAAATGTTTTAGTGAATAAGATTTCTTTGTTTATTTCATATTTAATTGTATTTCAATACTCAGTTTTCAAAACGTCAAAGTTTTTTTTTAACTTTTATCTACAAATAGCTGTTTTTGAAACTGACACAGACATTTTCTAAAATACAATTGTTTATTTTTGTTATACGTAGGTTTATTATATTATTTATATTATTATTATTTTATGCGCTTTATCAGTTTCCTTTTTATTATAAATAAAGCGCGATTTGCAATATTTCATATTTTACTTAAAGATTATCAATCAATTTTAATAAATGAAAAATACAAGATATTTTTTTTATATTTTTATATTTGTGGCAGGGCCATTTGAAGTTAAATTTAAATAAATGAATAGCAAATAATTACCATGAACAAATAGTTTTCAAGTACCGTATTTGAAAAACAGTGAATTGAATTTTGTGTTAAAAGCATTTCATGCAATATTTCATATATTAATTTCAATTTGTTTTTAAAAATAATATTTTTTGTTAAAAAAGAAAGAAAACGAATCCAATGAATTAATACTATGACTCACAATAAATACAAAAATGAATTAAAAGTATAATCCTAAGGTGTATTATTTGTTACTTATCAATATACAGTTTTTTAGCTGGGAAATTTTTTCGATTTATTTTGATGAATTTGAAATACAGGCAATACCTTAACTTACCTTTTAACTTATTAGCTTGACTTTAAGATTAACATTCAGACATTTTGAAGTATAACGTTTTTTTTCACATTCCATAAAGTAATTGTACTCGTATACCGAAAAGGAGCCCAATATTGTACTCCTTTCTATTCCTTGAAACTGCAAAGTAAACAAATAGGTTTTACATTTTGAAAGTTCGTGCGATTGACTTCATGATCGGGAGCATACACGCAGTCCATTTTTAGATTCAAAGGGGTCTACTCTTAAATTGCGATTCCGTATATCAGTTTGTGAAGCTTTTACCAGACTTGTCGCAGCTCAGAGAAATATAGTTATATCGATACATATCGGTGGAATCCATGATCGTATGCATGATAGTAGCGTGTACTGTCTGCCATTCATAGTGCAACATATTGGATGTTTCATTTGGTTTTAGGAAATGTGTAACGTAGAGTAGGAGAAGATGGAAAAAGGAATTAATTTGGGACGATTTTTAGGTAATCCGAGCCTCAATTATACCTTTTCTTTGCTTTTTTTCCTTTCACGCTCTTTTACCGATCACAATGAAAATTTGGCAGTAGAAAATTTTTCACAAATCGAAATTCGGCATTAAAGTTTGCTGGAATTGCCATTTTTGTAGTTTCTAATACGAGTATGTACGTACATGTGTTACAATTGTGGTATCGAAAAATGCCTTGACCTCACATTGATTTGGGAAAGTACACAAAACCGGTTTTTTGGTTTAACAAATGCACATTCATCATTTTCCTTTAGTATTAAGATTTCAAAATTTTTAGTCACAGCATTTTAGAGATAAATAAGAACAAATTTGGTATAAATAAAATATTAAATTCGTTGTTTAGAAAATAAAGTCCGGTAGTGAAGTATCAAATTCTATTTCAGTCGTGTCGCATTTTCAATTGCATAAAGTAATAAAAATAAATTAATTCTGCCGAAAACAGATGTTCTAAGTATACTCCAGTTTTGTAGATATTGCATTCCAAAGTTTGAAAAAAGAACACAAATGCTTTGATTATAAGTAAGTTGATTGTAATCGATTTTATTACATCTTCTCTAGATTTGAGATATACTGCATTGTATTTTTTAAGTCGGTTTCTTTCTTCGTTTTATATTTTAACACATCTCTTAAAATTGTTTTAAAAATGTTACAAAAATTACATGTTTAGGGGCCCATAGATGGACCAACCTATCTCTCAGTGACAACTTATGTCAATGTAATTTTTAAAATTTAAAATTATCAATTTCATAATTTAAATTTTAAATACATAAATATTTTTTGAGAAGACATTACTGTCTGAATCTCCTATCACATCTAGACATTTGCCGCCGTCATGATGTTCGTACAACTTTTGGCAGCAATTATCTAAAGATCTACAATCCAATCTAAAATTTCAGAAGGCAAAATCTTAATTTCCATATTAACATCTTTCTGAAACATTATTTTGTCGGTTCTGAAACGGTATTATATTTGAAAAATGTCTCCTCTGTTTATTTTCTAGGGTCTTTCTCCTGAACAAATATTAAAAGTGATTGCAGTCGACATTTACTACTTCTACTTTTACATGCTCCAGTTCTGATGACTGACCATCGATTTGATTTTATCGAATCACATATAAACAAACGCATTCATTTAGTTTTTGTTGAAATATATATAATTTTTATTTTTCATATTTATTTTCTTTATGGCGTACATAATACATACATATATATTACTTTGTAGATACCTCCATCTATATGTTCATTTAACACTTTTGTTTTAATTTCGAATATAATCTTTTTTCTTTACTTTCAAATATATATTTTTTTATATTTTTATAAATGTCTTTATGGGTTCTGGGTTTATTTTTTAAAAAATTCTTTTAAGATTTTGGTTTTATTTAATTTCTTTCTTAAAAAATATTCTGGGCGTACGTAAAATTGTTGTTGGTTTCTTGCTAAAAGGATGAGAGACTACAAAGTCATAAAAGTTATTCCAATACATTTTGTTTTTAGTACTATTTGGGACTACTCGAGTACTACGAATTACTTGAAGCCAATTTGAAAAGGGGTAAACAAATTTGGGCTGCAATGAAACAGTTATACAAGAAGTCTATATGTATTTATATATTTAAAAGCCTTGGGTATTTTTGTACGTTGCACATTTCGCTTTTATTCGAAAGTTAATTGAAATGAAAAAAAAAAACTAATCAAAAATCGAACTTAAATATAAAAAATTACGAATTACGAGTTATAAAAAAAGAAACACATTTTGGTATTAGTTACTTAAATCAATAGAAATTCAAAGGAAATAACTTAGAGTTACAATAAGGCTAAACATAATATTAACAAATAGAACTAAACATGACACTTTTCGCTATATGTAAATAAATAACTGGTCGTTACGTTGCGTTTTATTTTATTATTTTTGCTTTCTTTTGCTAAGGATTGTTCGTTTTTTGTTTTTGTATTTTACTTGCTTCTTGTAAAGGAAAGTTAAATATCACATATATTTGGTAATAATAGAACAAACTAAACATAAGTAATATAAACAATTTCTAAGAAACTTAAAATAAAAACAAACAATTATTCGATTAGGGTTTGGGGGGTTTCATCTTGTTTGATTTGTTTCGTTTTGTTTCCTAATAGAAACATGGACTAGCTTCGTTTTGGTTTTAAAAACTACAGATGTTGGTGTTACGACTCGTTCTGAAAATGGTTTTGAAGAATTTTGGAACTGTGTAGAATACGCAAAAGACTCTGTGATTTGATTTAGACTGTGAACGCAATTCCAACATATTGAACATGGAAGAACTAACGTATTCTGCTTACAGATAAAATGTGTTAGTAGATGAGCACATTAGAATGACACTTTTTATTTAATTTATTCTAACAAAATCATAATTCGTTCAATTGGTTTTTAGCGGTTTTCAATGTCATCCCTTTAATAGAATATTTTTTTGCCATCATTTGGAGAGCCAACTATGAATATGCGGAAATCGGATCTGCGTATTAGTGAGAATTCGGTCAAACATAGCACAGGCGATGATTGGATCTAAATGATTAAAATATATAGGGTTTCTAAAAAGGCATATCAACCAATAATCGCTATATCACCAATAATCGCTATATTTTGCGAATGGCTTATGTAGGATAAGGAAAACAATTTTTGATATTCGCATTATGGCAAATTTTGAAAAGAAAAAGATACGGCAACAATTATTTGAAGCAAAGTTCGCTTGACCTCAAGTTTTGTGAACATTGCTAAAGATGATACTGCCATTTGCTCAAAACTCCCGGAGACTACAATGAACACTTCGTTACCCATCTTGTTGGACTTTGAAAATTTCATCTCACCATCATAAAAGATTTTCATTGGCGTCACAAGTTTTAGTCTATGATTTTTGAAATCACATTAATTATTTCATTTGCATTTTAGAAAGAATCTCATTTTTAAAAGCAAAATAAAAACTTTTGGAGAGTCTTCAAGCAGATTTTCTTGAGTATGTCTAATGCCCAAGACTTTGGTAATATTTCATAAAAAAAATTCAGAACGAGAGCATACGTACATATATATAAACATACACATGTATGTCACAGATAAATATTTTTCTTTTTACGGCTAAAAGAATTTATTTAATAAGTTTTCAAAGTTTCTGTGCGCCAAGCTAAGTAAGATAGTTTTCTTAATTCTTCGCTCTTTCTCTCTCTCTCTCTCTTTCTTTCGCCTTTCGCTTTGTTATTTAAAAAGCTTCACAATTAATAATTTTCCATGGATTTTGACTTGAAATGCAATTTTTTGTTTACACACAAAACATAAATTATTACTTAAATGCCTTTTTTGTTACCATCTTAGTATGTTTGCTGAATATTTGTTTTGTTAAAAGCACATTGTTTGGTTTTTTAGAATTACTAAGCGTTTACTTCAAGATTCGATTTAAATCTTTCAAGAATTTGGTATTTAAGCCAATAAAAGCTCTTCTTGTAAGCCTTCCGAGTCTAATGATTTGTTGGATTTAAACATATAATTACTGGTCGAGTCGCCTTGGCTGGAACCTTGAGATTTGGTGCTAAATGACATATTGTAGATGTCATCTAGATCTTGGCTGCGTCTAAAACTAGGAAACGGTGTATGAAATATATATACAACTCGCTGGATATGGTACCTTCCCACTTACCTACTAACTGGACGACTGTAAGTTGAGTTGGCGGGACTAGCTGGATTGTTACTGTTGCTACTATCGTTATCTTCATTTTCATTTTCCTTATTGGTGTTATTGTTGCTATTGTAGAGATCGCAATTGTCTAGGTATTCCCCGCGCAAATAGTTGTCCAAATCATGCTCCTCTTCCTCGTCATCATTGTAGTCCTCATTATTGTCTTCGTGCTGTTGAGACTCCACCATACACAACCATTGCGAGTTGTGGTTGCGGAATTTCTCAAGCTGGAAATTAGTTTTGAGAAACAAAAAAGAAAAGAACAAAAACAAACTTTTTAAACAGAGGCCTTCTTTTTTTCAATATCGTGCTGTTGTGACTCCACCATACACAACCATTGCGAGTTGTGGTTGCGGAATTTTTCCAGCTAGAAATTTAGAAAACAAGAAATAAAATAACATTTTAAAAATATCACAAAGAACATTTATCCAACAACAAAAACAAAATATAGTTATGAACGGATGAATTACGAGTAATATAAGACACAGAAGAGGACACAATTTATTCGTTTATCTATACAACAAGATTTGGGACTGTTAGAATTGGGTTCTCCACAGTGAGCGAGAGGGAGAGAGCCAGAAAAATAGGGAGAGAGAGAGAAAAAGATTGACAAACTCAAAGTGGTTGAAAAAAGGAGCAACAGGAAAGAGAGTTACAAATAGAATTAATTTAATGATATGGAAAATACTTTTTGGAAAATATCAAAGCTACATTAAAACTACCAAATAAATAAATATTTTTAATTGTAAAATAATAATAATAATAACGGAAGAAAATAAAAGTTATTAAATTATTGAAATTTGTAAATTCCATGATATTCTTTATATATGAAAAATGTATGAAATTTATGAAACTAAAGGGAGTTTACATAATTAATGAATTTATTTATTGGATATTTATGAAAATTGCGAAATTCGTAAACATTTACGTAATTTGTGAAATTTATAAAATTTATGAAATTATTTAAATTAATACCATTAATGAAATAAATCTTGTTACAATAAACGAAATTAACATTGAGAAACAAATTAAGAGCGACTTGTATTCATCGTGATCAATAAATTTCATATGCTAGCATTTCATTTTGCGATCAATGTTGTTGAATCTATATTTGGTTACTTTTGGAAGTCTACAGAAGTGTATTCCCTCAGTTTAGATAAAAAAAACCTAATGAATTTCTTGCCGTTAGGGAAAATATTTTTGTAACTTATAAAAATTCTCTTATACTCTTATATATGGTTTTTTTGTCGACTTGAGACGCAAAATTTATTAAAAATGTGGATACCGAACAAGTTCGCATACCGAATAATGATTCTGGTGGATAAAATGTATGCATTTCAAATGGTTTGATCCCGAACAGCAAAAGTCAAATGTATTTATTTCTCAGTGTAAATTCATGAAATTCATAAAATTATGGACTAAACGAATTTTGAGTGGTTTTGTGGTACTTGAATCATTCCAAGATGGTCCGAACATACCTTGCCGATTTTCGGTCATTTGTACGACTCGAGGTTTCTTTTATGTTATTTACCAATTATTATGATAAATATTTTATTTTGGATAACAATGATTAAATATTTATACAGACAATAGGGTACAACATTTCTCATTATAAAATTGTTATTTTGGAAGCTGTAAAAAGGTAAAGTGCTTGAGATTTACTTCATAAGATTACATCATTGCTTCGAGTCTTGGGTGAATTAAATAACCACAGTATGGATGTTATATTTAAGATTCATTCTGAGTCACCATAATTTTGAAATTAAAAATTTAATTACGTATTTCAATAAATAAACATGTTCCGATATTAGAAGCACTTTAAGTTTTTCTATTTTGAATATAATTCCAGAGATAATACGAAAAGAAATTTCTGAAATTTTGTAAAAAAAAATTCATTTTGATGGTCCATTAAAATATTAATTTAATAAAATATTTGAGCATTTTTTTTAAACTTATGAAATCAAGTTTAAAACTTAATAGTGAAATTAGTTTGGATCGCCTTGCGTCTCAAATAATATCCCATTTCGAAATTTTTTTTATTTATTTTTTATTTTTAAATTCGTTGTGTGATATATCGATAACTACCGGTATTTAGGATATACATTTATATTTTTGGGAAGACCTTACTCTGTTCATCTTTTATCATGTCCAAATTGTTGGCATCAACACAAATCTTGAAGATTATGGACGGAAAAATATTTTCGTTTTCAAATATATTGCCAGAAACTCGACTTAAAATTATGGCAGCCTATGTTGATCTGTGTAATTTATTTAAACATAAATTATATCTTTTTGTTGCAATAAAAATATGAGTAGCGATTCTGGGAGTAAGACAGTCGAGGTAGTGCAAACATGCCTCAAGAATGAATCAACTAGAGAAACTTTTACTACTGGCGTTTGGTTAAAAATGTGAAATATTTCATTGACGATGAAACATTGAAATGCCTCGTAAAATAATGTTCGGAAATGTGGAGTTATGATGGTAGCGTAAAGGTTTTCATCACACGTAACGCAGATGTTAAACAATATGTCGTCAATTCTAGCCCAGTATTAGTTTGAAAATCTAGTAATACTGGATTTCTCATTATTTACAGCAATTTCTGGCTGATGGTTTCAATATAAATATTATATATAATTACAGTAATTCGATGAAAATCCAAATCAAGTGAGAGCCACGCCTTCTTTTTAATATCATCGACGTACTATAGTTTCCTACAGATCGACCGATGATTTCATATGATGACATTATCGTATCCTTGAACAATCCGTTCATAATTCTTATACCATCTACTTCGACGCTCAAATAAATTCATCCAGACCCTCAAATATAGCAAAATGTGTTAACCTGTTTGTCACAATTGTAAACTGGCCAGCATAGGTGACCACTTTTTGCTAAACTAAAGAGTACTTAAACTCTGATGATGACATGTCACCTCATAATTTTGGGGAGTTCAAATATTGATTTTATTCGAACCACCCAGTAACTTTCAATTTTGTGGCGTTGTTCGCTTCTCAGCATTTTAGTTTCTCATTACGTGAAACATTATTCAAACTGTGTGAAGCGGTAGTAATAACTTTCACGAATAAAAAGCAACCATTTATAAATTAATTGATTCAAAGTAATGTTTTTCAAATAAAATGCAACTTTCTTAAACATAAATTGCTCGCAGGATTGTATTGCCAGTTTTATTACACTATCCTTCGTACTTTTAACTTATATCAAATTTTTGCTTTTAACTGACAATATATTTGAGATAAATTCATGTTAGACATAGCACTTTTCAAGCATAGATTCTGTGTTGGAATCTGGTTTTGTTAAAAAACTGAATTTAACAATTTTATAAAAATGTCGACTTCTTTTGCCATAATTTGCTTTTACGGTAACCATTATACAGCATTTTTCGAAAACGCAAAATTCAGAATAGGATTTCATGCACTTTGCAATCCAAATACCCACGTCTTACTCAGACCACAGATGACTGACATAATGCGGATGACTAGATAGGGGTCTCAGAATTTGCTTTTTATTTGAAAAATGTATAATGTCTGACAAGTTGACGGTGAATGATTGATCTAAGAATTAAAAAAAAAAAAGGAAAATCAAACAAAAAACTTACGACAATAAATTTAATAGACAAACTCAAACAGAAGATCAATACATCAAACAAAACAGTGTACTTTATCTTTACGGTATCAAATTTGTTCATAAGCAGCAAAATCAATTTGCAAGCCAAAATTATAATGTGAAAGTCGCCAAAAGCCTTCTCAATACTTGTATATACCACCTTCCAATTATACCAATTGCGCAGTGAGTTTTTAGAAATTGTTCTAAGCTTGGATAAGCTCATGCTGGAAGACATTTGATTTCGTGTTTTGCTCTGGACGAACACAATAAAACAGTGCATTATCGAACACATATAATTTTGCAGCTTCCGTTTAATGTACCTCAAAATGATCGATGTGAATCAGTTTGAGGTATTAAACATAAACGTTCCAAAGACTCCCAAACCTCGAGTTTAAGAGCTCTTAGCGCCAATTCCTTTGTGGACGGATCACAAATTTTGCGGTGATTTGTGAAGTGCTGTGATATAATAAAAACTCGAATATTTAGGGAAAATATTCTTACCTTAATACGTTTCGCCCACTCGTTATCACTAATGGCAATAATGTCCAAACAGTAATCGCACACTTTGCGTATTTCCGAATTTTTATCGTGCATCAGATCGATGAGATACGCTGGCGATTCCGTTTCCTTGATCATATACTCTCTTGTGCTTTCGTGACGCAGTATTTGTTGAAACACAAAAATAATTTGTAAAACAATCTCGTCGTCCTCCTGCTTGGCCTTTAGCAGCTCGATTAGAGACAATACCACACCGGCTCGACAGAAGAGCAAAGCACACAGTTCGTCGTGGGCACAGGTGCCCAGGTACACAATGGTATCCAGCACCAGATCGTCCAGCTTGGCGCCCGGTACCAAAATGTCACGTATCCATGGTATCAATTGAAAGTTCTGCAAAATTTGTGAATAATCCAAATCGGCCAGCGATAGATTTCCCAAAATGCCCAAACATTCGACCAAAAATGCCTCATCTTTGCAAATTGTAAGGACCCGTGCCAAATCGGCCACATAATCAATGAAGAGCGGCTGCAGCGCATCATGTTGCGAGAGATTTCGCAAGAGTTTCATCAACAATGAGTCTTGGTACTTGAAAGCGCGATCCATGAGGCTGTGCAAACGATTGCCCTCGACCATAATTTGAGCATTGCGACGGTTGAGAGAGAGGTTAATGCATAACGATATCAAATCTAAATCAACTTTGGAATTAAGATTTAAAATGATGGCATCGGTGGCCATTTGCACACATTCGGTGTGAGTAAACATGGCTTTCACCTGAAAAACATACGAAAATTATTTATAAAATAGTAAATATGAAGAAGGAATACAAGAAAGTATCAAAAGGAGAAAAAGATAACAAATAGAAATTCACTGGGTCTTTACCCTTCGCAAGCAATTGCTTGAGATATTCCATGGCAAAATTGCTCAAACCTGATAAACAGCTTTGATTATTAAAACCAGATGAATGCCCGAACCCGTACGGATCTCAGACCTTAGAGATTCTCCTTCTCGTGAAACACCATGAAGTATGAAAAGTGTTGTATCTTTCAATTGCAATATGACTTCTGAAAGTACAATCTATCTTCCCTTAAAACCAATTAAAACTTTTCAAAGGCCAGAATAAGGATCTTCAATAAAAAATTGATAAATTCGAAAATCATTAAATTATCGCATGCAAATATCGACCTAAATCTAAAAATTGTTTAATTCCCACGAAATTTTCTCTTTTTATTGGTGGTCTCGTATTTCTTAGATATGCTATTCAGTATGTTAAATTGATCTAAGACAACAACATCACAATTTTACTATAATTAGGGAGACTTATGATAGCAGAGCCACTGTTTTACTATAATGAGGTTGAACTACAATAACAGAGATCCTTTCATCTCAGCAGATTTGGTGTAAGATATATGAGGACAAGTCAAAAATTACTTTACAAGTATCCGCTTTCATCTGTTTATTGTCAAATTTTGGGCAGAATTTACTGCGCGGTTTTAACCTAATTGTGTAATTATTTGTAATATTGGGGAAAAGAATTTTGTCCGGTTATTAAACATCTATATATGGAAGTTTTGCACAAAGTTGATAACGTTTTTGCACCACAGTTTACGACTGTGTATAATTCAGTGACTGAAGTTGCACAGGGCACCACATTCAAAGCAGGTTATTAGGCTTACGCGTGCTGCTAGGTCTAATGCGAGTAATGGAAAGTTTTGATTATTGCCTTTATCACAGTTGATTGACATCAGTTATGCACTGCAGTTAAAAACAGAAGAAAATGAATCTATCTTTAGCCTGAAGCTGAGGATAGGCTTTAGGCAGGGTGGTTGTCTATCGTGCTGTTTTATCAACATACTTATGTGGTAATTATAATAATGAAAGCTGTAGTAAACATTACTGGCAGTATCAAAAATAAAAAATATGTTACGTATGTACGCTGATAGAGAGACATCACTGGTCGAAATCTTTAATTACTGCATCCTTCTCGTACTGTGGACTTAGAAAGTGTATTAAATTACACGTATGTACCGAAATACTAGAAATATTTACACATGTGAAGCAGGTGCTTGGCAAATTGCCTCCTTATTGGCATTTAAAAGGCAGGCAACTACGCACTCGTAATTAATATTACAATTCCAAATGGATACCCGTAGTTAGGCCCTTTTAGATCTTACGTCAACCATAGAAAAGGAATCAGAAAAAATGTGGTGGATAATTAATGAAGGCAGAAGTCAGAAAGAACATCTTTTTGGGACCCTATCAAAACTTGGTGCGACGAGCGTCCGATTTATAGGTTATAAGGAAGCAAAGGTGTTCTAAGATGACGGAGTCTGGCACATTCCAAGGGCAATACTGCAGTTAGCTATAGACCGGTTTAGAAATGTTTGGACTCCTCTGTATTATCTATATCTAAGCTACAAATCGATGCATTTTTAACTTTTCTATTTTTTATACAGGGCGTGTCAGTTAGGAGGCACACTGTATGTGTGTTTGTATATCGAATAAATGTCGTCATTAAATGACAAATAGTAAAAATCACCACATTTGAGCATAGCTTATTTGATCTACACTATACCACTATTTATCTAAACAATTGTGCCGCATCAAATGGAATTCGTTTTTTGTAAAACTGGCACAGTATAAGTAAAATACAGCAAATGTTTTAATAAATTACTATGCCAAGTTTTCATAACAACAATAAAATTAGGTTTCTCAAACGTTTATGCTACGTCCTAGCAAAGAAGACACAAAAAAGTTGGGAAAAATATTCTTTATTTTTCAACATAATCTTTTTTTTAGCCCCATACACTTTTTCCAGCGATATTCAATAGCTTCTATACCCTGTTTATAGTAAGAACTGTCAAACTGCTTAAAATTGCCATCAACCGCAGACTCTTTTATTCAAGTTTGAAAAAATAACATTTCTTCAAGTTTGAAAATAGAACATAATCCGAGGGAGCTGGAATCTGGCAAATAAGGTTATGGTGTGATGATGCAATTCGCAATTTTAATTAATTAATTTTGGCCATCGCAATAGTGGATGTGGGCGACCACTACGGTGTTCGTCTTATCAGATCGTACGGCCTCGTTTAAACTCTGTTACCCAAAATGTTACAGTCGTAAACGAAGGAACAGACTCCCCCAGAGTAGTTTCTAGCTCGGCTTTAATATTAGTTGGACTGAGACCTTCCAAATGGAAATATTGAATTACATAACGGTGCCCAATTGTTCCATATTTACACATTCACCGAGCTCGTTTACTTTTGATGGCTCAAATAAAAACACTAAACAACGTGGCGGCATGAAACTTAAAACATATGGTTTATAAGGTTACCACTTTTCGCTACATTTTTACAATTTTTTTTTTTTCAAATTACTGGCACCATCTATACGTCTGGTCGGTTAGTTTCGGGGCGAATGTACAAGGGCGTACGTTAAATGGCTGAGCCAAGTTTTTCATGTGTTGTTCTTTAAAATAATATTTCAGTATAAGCTCTCCTAAACGAATGGGATAGACTATCATTAGAGCACATTTGAAACTCGATTCCTGAACCTGACTTTGACTGTCTGCAAATCTGAGCTTTGGTAAACATCATCAATATTACACAAATAGTTTGCCTAAATGATTGAACCAAGTATAAAACAACTAAGCAACCATTATGCTATAGCAGCAGTTTTTCCCAACAAACGTGTGCCAAACACGATTTTAATATACCGCTTATATAATTTAGCCCTGATTATATCATAGCAAAAGTTTTACTTAGCGACAAAGTCAGGTATCCACAGCAAAACATATGAAGTCTATTTTATGCGCCTCGACTTAACTAAATCAAAAATAGTATCAGCTGACGAATACATGTAGCAGCAAGAGTTAAATTTAATAAATTCTTATTTAATTTATTTTTTAGTTTTCTGAACGCTGCCCTTTTCTCTAATATTCACACTTCAACAACTCACCTTATCATCCAAACTCATGTGATACAGAATTTTCACTGCAATGCAATGATGTTTCTCATCATTAATAAACATCACCAACAAGGGCAGGTATCCGCCCACAATCATTTTCCGCCTCAGTGGACCATCGAACGATAGATTGAAGACCAATTTCAAGGTAACTTGTACGAGATCTGTGTGACCACTTTGGAAGAGTCTAGGTAATTTTGACACAATATTCAATTCGCTCATATCATCCTTATTGTCACCCACTATCGAAAGTTTCTTCAGGAATGTTGTGACCAACATTAAGAGATCTATATTTTGCCGATCCAGGGCTTTGACCAACATCTTAACAATATTTTTGCGCCGCATTTTCTCTTCCAGTTTCACATTTTCAGCCATATTCAGCAGCAGATAGAATGCTACTCTCAGTAGTTGCTCTTGTTTCTTGGCGAACAGCTTGAGTTGTTTGTTGAGACGATCGATTTCTTCTTTTTTCACTTTGGGATCATTGCGATCGAGCGCTTCATTGCTGGTTGCCTTCATGTCACCATTGGTTGAGATACCTGAGTCGGGTGTTTGGGCGCCGGCCGAGAGAGCTTCGTGATAGCTGCTGTTAAGTATTTGACTTTTCATGAGAGACGAAGACATTGAACTGTGGAAACTTGACCAATTTCCAGATTTGGGTCTTTGTTTCAATTCGGGTATGCGACGGCGAGGAGGTTCCATCTGAAGGAAAAGAAAGATTCTTTTTTAAATAAACATTATAGTAAAAATGAAATGCTTGGGTTTTGCCACAAGATATTTTTGACAGTAGGCATTGGGTAAAAGTCGATATGTTAGAAAGGCCAACAGCTTCAAAATACAAAATTGTGTAGAAATATGGAAAAACGTTAACAATTTAAATTATACCTTTAATGGAGGATAGTTGGTTTGTGAAATGCTCTGAATATAGCACATGTGAGTGGAATTGTATTAAACTTATTATGTATGCAAAAATATGAATTTTTGTCATTCGACGCAAGTTTGAATACGGTTTCTGATAGATCTTAACGAGCAGATTCCGTCACCTACAATCTGATTTCCACATATTTGCCAGGCAAAGCTGTACAAATACCACGATGAATCCAAGAAAATTTCCTGATCCTATTTTCGATCCAAATATTTTTTCCTTTTTGTCGCTGGCGTCCAGAATTTGAGAACCATTTGGGCAATTTACACTTCAATTCAAGCGACATTGCATTGTAATTATCGACCTATAATCCAGTGCATTGTATTAAAAGAACAAGTTTTCCTTTTGTCCTTTGGAAACATTTTTTATATTGATTTCAGCCTCCAGTTGAATCAAAAGTTCACGCTCGATGAATGGAATACCATTGCATCGCAAAAGAGAAAAGGCATGACCTTATCGGTCCCCTTTTGCTTCCCATTAAAAAGCTTTCACCAGGTCTTTTCTACTCGGTGGACCGCCAAATGCATTTCTGGAGCGTAATTGTGCGCACCGAATGAAAAATCCTTTTGTTTTTGAATGTAAATTGCTTCCAACAGCGCTTCGTATCAGTAACATATTGATGATTTTGTTCCACATATACTCAAATTGTAATGTAATGCCTTTTAATATTTTTGAGATATCAACTATCTTTAGCATCAAGAATTATTTTGAAGGTTTTTTGGTGTCTTCTGGCATAACGACTTCTCTTGAATGCCCGTCACATTCAGCACGATCGGTGCTCGGATCAGTACGATCTCGTTTAAAATCAACAAACTGTTGTCTTTGAAAAAGAAAAGTTATCACAACACTTTTTAAGATATTGACGAGTTTGAACGGTATTTTTCGTCCTGTATTTTTCGTTATTTAACTTAATAATTTAGTTTTAAGCAATCGTCGCGCCACTTTAAGCACTATAACTCCAATGAAATTATCGATATGAAGGGCATTTTCAACAAGCCTCTTTCGGAGGCTACCGGTTTTTTAAAAAGAATATTGATTTTTGTCAGAGGTGAGATGTTAGTCTCAGGATTTATTGATCACTGTGTTAGGTTACTGTTGCCGGTTCTATTTTAAGACATATAAATACTCATACATATATATTTTTTCGGAAGTTTTGATAAATTTACATTTTTCGGAAGTCACCAGAAATGTAATTTTTCTTAAAATTGCCGGGAAATGTTTATGAGACATTTCAAGATTAACGCCGAGATATCTAAATGTAAGTTTAAAATGAGAAAATGTTCGTATATAAGAAAGTATCATTTAAATATTAGTTTCAAAATTCCAAAATGTGTCTTAAATGAAGAACCACATGCGGTTTTCCAAATTTCATTATGATAAAGCTAGAAAACTAAGGAAGATATAATAACAAACCCTATAAGGCATTTAAATTCGCTTTACCAGATTCGCTGATCAATGTATTTCCTCCCACTTCAAAATTATTGCCTTCGAAGATATCTCGGAAATTGGAGATAACTTAGAAAAGTTGTTTCTTATTGAGAGTTTCTGCGCTGAAATCAATGCAATTGTTTTAAAGCCATTACTGGCAGATTGAATCACTTTGGAACATAACGTATTCTACAATAGAAAAACTATGTCCACTTTAACGATAATCAAAACAAAGTTATTGAAAATTCAATCTCAAATAGCCAGCAAAAAAATTCATTATTTAAGCATCTAAATTTTACTTACTTCTTTAGGTTTTTCTTCATTCATGAGATCAAGAAAGTCATCTGAACTATTATTCAGTTTTTCTTTACTGGCTTTAGCGGACAAAGGCGCCGAACCTCCGGGATTTTTACGAATATCTAATTCGTTACGCATACTTTCGTAACGTCGTAATTCGTAATCGATTACATCCATACACAACGAACCAATCTGGTAAATAAAAATACGTTACAGGTTAACAAAAAGTTGCCAGAGAAAAAATGTAAAATTTTAGCCGGAGTGTAAGATTAATGCCGGATTCAAACTGCTCGCCCCTTCACACAGCAGTTTTTCACACACTTACCTTGTATTGAACTATAACTGAATGAAATTTCGTATAGGTTGAGAAACAAAAGAATATATAAATAATATTTGTTGATAAATCTAAACTCTTCCGCCAGTCCTCTCGCAAAACACGGGACAGAGCACTCAAACAAGCCTCTGGAATAGAAGAAATCAGTGTACGTGAAATAAAACTTGAAAGCTTTTCGGTACGGTTACCATTCTTTTCTAATTCTTCCAAATTGTCAGGATTTCGTGCCACTTGCAGGATCATGGCCGATCCACGTATACGTTCGCTTAAATCTTCATATAGAAGTTCCACATATTCATCTATGTGATTGATGGAGACGTCTGATGAATCCGATGATTTGGAATGGGTGGATGAAGACATGCTAGTGCTCATTGTGGTGTGCGGTCGCGCAATGGTTCGATGTGCTGCAATACCTGAACGTGGTCCCTTATTGTTGTCATGTGTGTCTGAGGAGGGAAATGAAAGTGGTTTGAATCGATTTAAAACACACAATATCGAGATTTTTGATTAACTTTAAATAACTTTTAATCCCTACAGCAACAAGAGCAAATATACACAACAAATAAAAAATAAGATATATAAAAATGGGTTGTAAATTCAAAATTCACTTTAAATTCACTTGGAAAATTAACATCATTTGATTTAAAACTATGCCAAATTTTTTTGGAGTATAATTTTTAACTCGAATCCCTTCAATCAGCTGCCAAATTTGGGAAATCTTTTAACTAAAAAACCACATGTTATGAATTTCATGAAATCTTTTCATCCTTAAGGAAACTCTGTTTTCTCTCATTCAAAGCGGTTGATTTTGAATTAACATAATAATTTATTTCACATTCGTTTGTGACATATTATTAATTTTTGATTAACTTTAAATAACTTTTACTCCCCACAACAACAAGAGCGAATATACACAACAAATAAAAAATAAGATATATAAAAATTGGTTGTAAATTCAAAATTCGCTTTAAATTCACTTGGAAAATTAACATCATTTGATTTAAAACAATGCCAAATTTTTTTTGGAGTACAATTTTTAATTCAAATCCTTTCAACAAGCTCCTAAATTGGGGAAAATCTTTAAATTGAAAAAAAACATACTCGTATGTTCTGAATTTTATGAAAATTTTTCATTCTTAAGGAAAATTTGTTTTCACTCTTCCAAAGCGACTGATCTTGAAATTAACATAACAATTTATTTCGTATTCGTTTGTGATATATTATTAATCGTAGATAACAAAACATTTCATTCTGTCTCTCATCATCAATTTGATGTTCCAGTTCTTCCTGGTGTCATAAAATAATCCTCTTCAGACTGTCAATACCTTGTTTTTTGATATATTTTATAGACCTGACCAAAATTTCGTAGGGCATGATTGGATATCTTTGCGGTCTAATGGTCAAAATAAGACAGACAGAGTGGTTTTATTATTTTTGAAATGCTTTAGTTCAGCTGCTGACATTCAAATTACAGTTTGGGATACACCACAGCATTTTCAGTCCTCAGTTTAATTTATTTCAGACAAAGCGGCCTCGGAATACACCGAGATATTTGTGATGTGTATAGTTTGGATGCCTCAGAAAAACGCACGTACCAAAATTACGTTTCGAAACTTTATGCTCAAAAGTGACCACGAGAGCGGTCGGCCAAATTAAATTGACGAGTATGAAATCAAAGTAGTTATTGAGTCGAATCGGCACGATTTTGCACGAAGAGTTGCGGAGAAGCTGAAAATGTCGCAGACGGCTATTGATTCTTCACAACAGTATTAACCGGAAACTATCCTGGCCCAATCAAAATGAATCCACTCAAACTTCGTCAAATGCTGAATTAATTCAACAAATGTGACGTTGTTAATTTAATACGGTTTTAAGGTAGTGGTTTTATAGCTTTGATCTGTTTTCAAGGAACCAACACATACACTCTGTGGTTTATTGTCGAAAATTAAAGAAGCTTGATTGTTTTGAAGTAAAAAGTGAAGCATTGAAGTAAAAAATACCTAAATTTATAAATCGAAATGGCGTGATTTTTCACCACGACAACGTGGCCTTTGCAGACGTGGCAAGAAATATTAGAGATGATGATTCCTTTTTTATTTTATAGTCCTTATCTGATATCTTTGGATTTTTATTTATTTCAGAGTCTGCTACTTTTTTTCAATCCTTAAATGCAGAAGAAGGAGTTGTTTCGGTATTTTGCTGGAAAGAATCTTTTAATCTAAAATCAAAAATCTGTCAGAACGATGACAGAAGTTCATTGTATAAAATGGTACTTACGTTGTACATTAATATTAAACATTTGCATCTTAATTATTAATACAATTATTTGAAATTTAAAGGATTATCCATTTAGTGTTTTCAAAACCGCCGGTCTGGCAAGACTGTCAGCTGTTAAATACCTGTCATCTGAAGTGTTATTTATTTAGTGGAAGGTTTGCCATTTACGAATGTGGATAGTTTAACAACCGAAAAACGCGTAAAAACAATTAAAATTACTACAAAAGTGGTGATGCAAATGTGGGCGCTTTTCGTGCATTATGGGGTGATTATTGCCGCTATAATCGACCTACTGTGCAAAGAATTGGCAAGATTATAAAGAGGCGTTACAGATGTGGTCAGACCTGTGTATTATCGCAATGTACGCATTGCCAAAAATATCGCTTCTGTTAGTGAAAGTGTGGCGGATAATCAGAATTTGTCGATTTCATGGCGTTTCCAGCAAATGGGTTACGGTTCATTATGACGTATTTTGCACTTGGACTGGCATCTCCGTACGTGAGCCCAACTAACGTAACATTTAAAGCCGGTTGGCCATTTACATCACCGTAGATGTGCTGATTGGGCGCTACAGCGACAAGTTTTCAATGTTGAGTTTTCGAACAAAATTTTCTTCAGCAATGAAACACATTCCTCACTGAGGGGTTACGCCAACAAGCAAAATTGTCGCATATGGGGCTAGAAGAACACAGAGGCGATTGTGAAAAAGCCATTACATCCGGAAAAAGTGACTGTTTGGTGCGCATTATAGTCTGAAGGTGTAATTGGGGCGCATTTTTTTGAAAATGACTCTGGAGGAACCGATATCATCGATTCAGAGCACTATGGCCGTATAATAATCGGCCTGCAATTAAAGATTATGGACTGGACAATATGTGGTTTCAACACGACTGATTTTGGCGTTATTACATGAGAAGTATCCTGATAGCGCGGAGTTAATCATGTCCTCCTAACCTTCCTAATTTAAAATTTCTGGGGTATTTTTAGTACCTCTTCTTATGTACATCACGATTTTTTAAATATCTACTCTTTGAATAGGGCAACATTATCTTACATGTTTTTCTATGAGACTGTAGAATTTCGGGAAAAGTGAACATTACTACGACGGAAAAATAAAACCAGTTTTTAATTTGTTTAAAAAAAAAAATTTACTTATTCGCCCAAATCTATTTCATCGCCTTCACAGTTTTCCCCCGAACATAATATCGGTACTGCGCTAAATTAGGGGAATACAATGGATGTGGAGCGATATTATTTGAATTTTAGACAAGAAACTTAAGAGCCAATTCAGAGTCAATATAAAGAGTTGTTTGCCCATAAACCAGACGCCATTTTGCAAATAGTTTTGTGTTGAAGACGAAGACGCTTAACATTTAAACAATATTTTTCGTTCGGTCCGATGGAGGAAATTCATAATATAGAATACATCCAAGTCTCACTGCCAGTTGTAATGGATTTTATAATGTGTGGGCTGATTGATAGAAATCATCTATTCACAAATTTTAATGCGACAATCTTTTTTGGAAAAAAATTGTGCGTTTTGAGTAACAATTGAGATTTAATGTGTCTGAGACTCAAAATATCTTTAAAATGGAATTGACTGATCCATTTGAAATGCCAACGTCATCATTTTTGGTTTTAACTCATTACCGATCTTCTTTGAACTATTTATGGCTCTTGTAAATATTGCACTCCAATAAAGTCTGTTCAAAGAAGGCCCTCGACAATCTTCTAAACGCTTACGCAGCAAAAATTTCACAGAACTTAAGGCAAATTCTTTACTTTTCCTTACAAAATTACTTTTCGCTTCATACAAAACCAACCATAACTCAAACAATATTGACGTTTAAGATGTCAAATTTGTCGCAAATAGCAGCCACAGGGGTACGAACTTAGAATAATCATTTCTAAGACTCGATATACCCACCCACATAATTTGAATTGAAAACTGGTCTTGCTTTTTAATAAAATGGCAGCTTGAGTATATCTCTATATCAGTTCTACAGTCATGTGAACTAGTTTCCTTTTGCTAAAATTCTTAAAGTTGTTTTCATTATTTTATTCTTTATTATATAAAACACATATTGTTCTTCATTATTTACTATACAAAATCTTTAATCAAAGTCGAAAAGTAATTTTATTCTGATTTAAAAAAAAAATTAATAAAAAAAAAAACATACAATCCGAGTTGTAAGAAGATTTGGTAATTCTTAAAAAGAAACAGATCTAATGATAACAATAATTGCATCGACACAAAATTGTGGAAAACGCAAAGACACGGATTATGTGTGAGATGCAGCAGTAGGCATGTTTTGATACCGAAGATCATTCTCAATAGCAAGGCATAGAGGCTCTGTTTCCCGAAAAGAAACTAAAGGTATTGCCTCTGTTGAACTGCAAACACTTCACGAACGAACGTCTAGTAAAAATAGTACAAAATAGGAACGTTTGTTTCTTTTTTCTGTTCCGATGAATTCAAATCCAGGAATGATGTTCTAACAATTTATTAACAATTTTCTTTAAATATAAAATGGAAAACGAAAACGCCTAATTGTTGTTATGGATTTTAATTTTTTTAGCTACTACTTTTATCGCTTTCCGTATTACGTAACGTTTTTTTTAACGTACTAAAAATCAGCTTCACTTCAATCATTTTTAAGATCAATGTGGAACAAAATTTGCCCCAAAATTTTCTACAAACTGTTATATATTGTCTGAAATAATTTCTACAGCGGTTCGTTTATGAACAATTTTGGTCCTAACTTTCTTCAAAATGTAGACAAATTAAATTAAAATTACTTAAATCCCATAACGTACAATATTAAACATTATTGCGGCATTTACAATATTTGTTTCATTCTATCGTAATAAGGAAATAGATTTTTTTGACCATGAAAATCCTTGCCTAATATGGGTGAATTATTTTCCTGTATTTAGAAATACATGTTATCGGTTACAAATTCAGAAACATCTTACAGTATAATCGTACATACATACCTAAGAATGTATTCGAATATAGAAAGCAGGAAATATAAATATCTCAAAAAATATTGACCTCAACTGCTGTGACGTATTTTTACTAGCAGTTTATCTATGATGCATAGGATGTATGCTCAGCTTGGCTTAATTCGCACTTACCCACTGAGGCATTGTCTTTGCGGTTCTTCAAATAAAATATGATCTGCTCCACATCAGCCAATTGTGATTTATGTATTAAGTCACATTTATCCACAACTTCACGCGCTAATGCCGCGGGATCCGTTTTAGCACTAAGCGAACGTAGTCTTATGATTTTCTGACAGTTCTGCAATTACATCAAGAAACAAATGGAAAGGAATATTAGAGTGAAGTAAAATGAAAAATAGTAATAACAATCGATGTACGTATTTATATAGCAGTGGTGTTGCATACATACTATTATAATAATGTTCTCGTACATTTACCCAAAGGTCAAGACCATCGGCATAATAAATAATTACAATGTGCACAAAACTACATACATATGAACAACTACACAATCAATATTCTTCTATACATAGAGTTAACAACGACGACTGAAATTTTAGGACCACCTTCGTCTTTCGAGGAGGAAGGAACACTAGAGTCGCATACGATGGGAATTTCAACTTAAGAAAACAAATTGTAACATGCGTATTATGGCCACGACTTTGGTTGCACAGTGGTTGAAATACATACCAAATACAAAATGACTATTTAATATTATTTTATTTTTTTATATATACAAAGTGACTTCGCATATTCTTTCTTATATGAAAAATGTCTTCCCAGATAAGTTCTCGTAGATTTTCTATATAGACTGTGTTTGTTCATACACTTTTTCTCTTATATTTTTGGATACTATTTTATACAAAAATGTCTTCCCATGAAATTTTCTACATAAAAAATGTCTTCTCATACGCCACTCTATATGAAAGATGTCTTCCAGTACTTTTTGTATGAAAAGTGTCTTCCTAAACACTAAAAGTTAAAAGTGTCTTCCTTTACACTTTTCTATACGAAAAGAGCCTTCCCTTATACTTTTCTGTACGGAAAGTACCTTCCCACAATCTTTTTATATATTATATGCAGTATGCTATATCCAACATACCTTTCCAGATACTGTTCTATATACAACGTATCTTCCCATTCACTTTCCTCTATGAAGAGTGTCTTCCTATACACTTTTGCTGTCTTCCTATACGCTTTTCTATATGCAATGCATCTTCCCATACACTTTTCTACATGAAAAACGTTTTTCCACACACTTTTCTATATAAAAAATGTCTTGTCATACACTTTTCTTTACGAAATATGTCTTGACATACACTTTTCTTTGCAAAAATGTCTTGCCATGCACTTTTCTTTACAAAATGTTTACGAAACTTTTACATATGATAAATGTCTTCCAATACGCTTTTCTACATGAAAAATATCTTCCGTACATTTTTCTTTAAGGGAAATGTCTTCCCGTGCACTTTTCTGTATGAAAAATGTCTTGCCATGCTCTTTTCTATATGAAAAATGTCTTGCCACACACTTTTCTGTATGAAATTGTCTCCCCATACGCTTTTATATGTATATGAAAAATGTCTTCTCATACTTTTCGACATTAAAAGTATTTTCCCACATATTTTTCTCTATAAAAATTGCGGTCCCTCGCACTTTTTCTATGAAAAGCGTCACTTTACACATCTTCCAATAATAAAAGTGTCTCCTATACACTTTTTTATATAAAAAGAGATTTCACATTCACTTTTTACGCATACATTGTTTTAACTTCTCACAGATTTTCTATAACAAAAGTATTTACTAAGAGTAGTTTCTCTAAGAAATTCAATTTCTCAGACTTTCAATATAAAAAGTATCGTTTTAATCACTTTTCTGTACTAAAACGTTCTTCTCAGCTTCTTCATGCACACTTCTGTATAAGATTGCTATTTTCATACATTTTCTTTGTGAAAGTTGTCTTTTCAGGAACTTATTTATACTTATTATTTATCCAGACATATTTCTATATGAAAATGACGTTCTCAGAAAACTTTCTATATTAAAAGTGTATTCAGGGAAACTTCTCTGCACTTCTCAAATAATTTTCTATACACAAAGCATATTCTAAATTGTTTTCGAAACCCTAAATTTATGCTTATTGGAAAAGTGCCTTCACAGATTTCTGCCTATATCAAAAGTGTCTTTTATAAGCATTCCTATAGCAAAAGTGCGGTTTCGAACTTGTGAATATGAAAAGTGTTTTCCCCTCAAAGGTAAGGAAATGAAAAACGTTTTCTCAAACACTTTTCAATAAGGAAACTATTTTCTCCGACAATGTTGAATTTTATATGAAAATAGCCTGCTTAAACACTTCCATCTATTCAAAGTTTCATCTCTCTTACCTTTTGTACAATATAAGTATTGTATTTTGAAACATTTTTATATATGAGAAATGCCACTTTTTAAGATTGAGACGTTACATTTTGTGTAGAGAATGGGATGATTTTTTTTCGTGAACAATCATAGGAAAGTTATAAAGAATACATCTGAACGAACATCTGTACGGAATTCACTATTTATTGAAAAGATTTTTTTAAGACCATAGTTTTTTGTAGGCGATTTCCTAACAGAGGTCCCAGAGGAAATAAAATTCGCGCTTTCATAACAGATGTATCCGGGACACTTAAATCTTATAGCAAATTATTTAATAGACGCTGGACATTGGCAATGGTCGAGGTAAGCTTTTTCCAAAAGAGTTTTCACCGAGTGCTGCGAAACATTGTTCGACACACTGTATTTGCCACAGATCTGTGTCCAGGGGTCAGGTCAAAAAAAATGAATAATGTAGGTAGACACATATACATATAACTATATGGATTTAAATATGATTAATACATGTATGCACCAGATGTATGCAGCATGTGTATGTACAAATGTAATTTTGAAACTGTTTGTACATACGATATGACAGCAAACCAGCTTGTAGTTGTTCTCTGACATATTATTAACTATTGAGGCATTCGGTGTATTGATTTTCCTTTGACACCATTCCCATATACTGGTGTCATTAGTTATTGTCATGTGCCTAGGTATGGATGGTCGTGGCTATTGTGCGCGCTTGTCCCATTGTGGTTGGTCATTTTCTTTGGGCTTTGACAAATGCGATACCTTGACCCAGTCATGAGTAAACGCTGAAAGGGATTAGACCGGCCATCATATGAAAACGTTTGTAAATAGCGATGACAAAATGGATAAGTGTTAATCATTTTTACGCGGACACGCAAAATTTTAGACATGTGAACATTTGTTAATTTATTCCGAAATAGAAAAAAATGTAAATCTTCAATCATCGAACGGATAACAACAGAAATATAACTAATTTTGCATTGATTTGCATTCTTATTAAGTGGATATTGATTTTCCGACCAGAGAATTGTATGGAAATAGGTGCTTTGAGGTACAGAAATAATGTCGAAGTTCAAAAGCTCCAGTTAAAGTTTTCAACGTTATGCTTTTTCGTTTGTTAAAGGCCGAAATGCTGCCCACATTTTATGCATACTTGTTGAATAGCGTCATTAATATACGAAAGATGGCGTTTCAGTATATTTTATTTACGTATACAATACAAATAATTCTATGCCGTAACGTATACGCTCCAAAATAAAATACTAATGCAATAATAACATGGAAGTCATGATTCATTCATTATTTCAAAAATAAATGGCCCATTCAGAGATACCAATTTTCTAGCATCTTGAGCGGCGAATGATGCGCGTACTGCTAATTCCCAAATAATCGTTAGCTTCCTCAACTACATTTTGGATTTTACGTAGCTTCACAGAGAAAAGTTTAGATTTCCACATGTTAGGATTTAACAGAAATTTAAAAAAATTAATTATATTTAGTTATATGCTAAATTTTTTTTCTATATCATATTTCATCATATTTAAAGAACCTGCATTTGGCACAAGCAGTGTCGACACAAATAATCTAAAAAATGAAAGACGTTGGACTTTTTCCCGACTTAATTTGATACCAGTTATGAAAGCTTAAAGGGATCCAGAGGAAAGGACATTCGCAAACATTTGATATTCATAACTTAAGAATATGCAGGTGGTCGTAGAAAGTTTCTGGTTTCATTGAGATGACGACTACATATCAAGCAACGAACCAAAATATTAATTTATTTATATGATAAATGATAAATTTTGTGTTTGCAAGAATTAGTTGAATTGGTTATCATCGCCCGATTTAACAACTTACCATTGTTCTATGATGATTATTCTATGCGCGGTAATCAGCAAAAGCCAGACTTCAATTAATTTAAGAAGTGGACCATCGAATAAATTGTACGGAATCTTTTTGTATATGATCACTGTAATTGCCAACAGATATATTCACGTCATTTACTCAACATAATAGCACCCTCTTGACCGAATAATTCGTGAAATTTTATACGAATAAAAAATATTACAAACATATTTTAGGATGCTCAGTCATATTTTCTGTTATAAAATATCGGGTGATGGTGTGGACAATGCGCTTCTGTTAAATTAAATTTAAATAGATGACAGAAGGGTTACTGATGGATTCCAATAATCGGAGGATTGGTGAATGAAATTAGGTTTCGGGTCGTCAATGGTGGCGGACTAAATTGATAGCTGTTGCTTTTGCTTCCATTATTAATGGGTGCTCAATTAAAATTAACCTATTGCGGTTGAATCAATAGCGATAAGATGGACTGTGCCTTGTGAGCTAAATTGAGTTGAATTCCTTCAGTGCGGTTATTGAGATTTCGCTGGATTCATATAATTTTTCAATTGTACAAATGGCAAATTGTAAGTACATAGAAATAATGACACTGGTTTGAGTTAAGCCCATGTTTAATTTCAAAAGTAATTTTTTTTACAAAATTTGTAATTGGATTGAACAAATATTATTATTGTTAAGATTATTGTTATTTTCTTTACGAGATATCACTCTTGTTTCTATTCAATAAAAAGCAAAGGATCAAATACATCTTTGATTGCTAGCGCGTGAAGATCTTCTTTCGAGAATAGGCAATGAGAAGTACTAAAATTAGTGCGTAAATAAAGAAAAACAAATTTACGTATTCTATATTATTCGTTTTGTTGAATGATGGTGCAGCTATATGCTGCTCGATTCATGAGTAAAATCAAAATTCAAATCAGACTTAAATTCAGAAAATGGTTTTTATTGTTAAGCTTAAAGCAAATGCAGGAAGCAAAAAAGTACGAGTATACGTATAGAAATAATTTGCAAAATAGTCCTTATTACTGTGTACTATTAGAAGACAACAATTGCAACTGTAAAATACGGCTTTATCATAAGGATTAATTACGGTTATTAACAAGAGCCCAGGCTCAGAGCTGAACAGGCACTAAAAGTTAGGCTGCGTCGAAGTTCATATATTGCCGCCCACAGTGTAGCCTTTGTAATACACAGTATATGGACTAAGTTCATTTTTCCCATGAAACATTTACTGAAATATATTGGTTATATTTTTTAATAATTACTCTCACAACCAGGGTGTTTTTTTAAATATAATATGAGCTGAAATGATTTTTTGCCGCATCTATCAACCACCACGGAATATTTCTTCTATCTAATGGGTAAATGGTGATTTTTTTGAAACAAAACTTAAAATTGCAATCATACCAGACATGGGTGAAGTATTGCTAAAGGCGAATTTTTTCCGTGGTAAGGAGTCGTGTCAAAAGCAGTCTCTCCCCATCCACAATATTTTGACCTTGCATAGTTTTTCGGTGAAAATCTATATTTTTTTAAATTTTCTACAACCACTCCCACAATTAGGTCGATCCTTTTAAACATGTATAAAATTAATCTTAGTTCATAAATAAATGCTAAAAACTGCCAAAAAAAAAACAAAAAAATGCTGAAAATGAAAATTTTGTCAAAAATGGATGCATTAAAAAGATTTTTCCTTCTTCATTAATTTACCTCACTTGCGGCACCGGAGGCTCTTATTGCAAAGGACAATGCTCTTAGTTGGGAGCCTGAAAGGCATTCTTTTCATACAAAATATTATATATCAACTTTTTTCGCTTTTTCAGTGAATTTTTTTTTAAATATTTTTAATTACATACCCACAATTAACTGTTTCTCCTGCAAAAATGTATTGAATGAAGATAGTTCTTTCCAATGTCTCTGCACTGCCACTGTATATTGCTTTTAATTAAGGATTGCATGGTAAGATTTTTGAAAAAAATCTTATAAATTTGTCATATTTTAAGAGATGGGTGCAGTCCTTCTTGCGCAAGTCTTTTTCCACTAGGTGAAGCTTGAAATTGGGCATAACCAATAAATACCATACATTCTCGTACACAATATCTGTTTATTTCCAGTAGATGGACATGCTTAGATTGACACAGATTTTAGCGACGACCAAGAATACATATACATATATTAGTATGTCTCAGATGGATATTTCCAGTTGTTAGGAAGACGATATCAAAGTATACCCTACATTGTATGACAGACGGTGTAAGAACTGTATAAGTCAAAAATCACATTTTTGGAAGGAAAGGCGCAAAACTTATCAAAATTTAATAAACTGAAAAGAAAACATTTTATTTATTTTTCCATAAATTTTTTTTTTTTGCTTTGTATTTTTTACTTAACTTTTATTTTATTATTTTTTGAAACATACTAATAATAATTTCGATGCCCAAATATTAATTTGTATGGCTCATTTCCTTTCAGAATCCTTGGCCTGAAATTTGTTCTTTTTAAACATGACTAAGTGATAAATAAATATTTGCGAACACTCCTATTCTAGTCTAATCATTGTTTTGGAATAAGTCCATTTAAATCCTCTTCAATCAAGTTTAAAATTGGTAGTTAAAGATTCATTTCGTTTCGTCATTTCATTTAATTTACTCGTATGTCAGTTAATGCTTAGTTGAGTCAAACACAGTTTGTTTAAAACCCTCTCAACATTTCAAAAACTTTTTTTTTGTATTTATTATGTTTTTAAAATTACGTTAAAAAAAAAAGAATTATCGACGAGACATGGGAAAGCTTCTCATATTCAGTGAGCCTACACGCATTCTATTTTTAGAATCATTCAATGGGACCTACAGTTTAACGACACAATTTGACAACACTTTAGTCAAAACTCAAACTCTTTAAAACAGTATTTTTTTGACAGATTTTATTCAAATTTATTAAATCAATATGTTTTTTGACTTCCAGTTTTCCAGAATTTTTTGAAATCTTTTCAATCAAAGTTTGAGTTTTGACTTTTAGACTCCCAGATATAATAGAATCTTCATCACTGTAGAGCTGCTCATATTCAGTGAGCTTACGCGCCTTCTATTTTTAGAATCACCCGAAGGGACCTATAGTTTAATGACGATACCGAACGCCACAGTTTGAGAAGCATTTAAAGGACTTGTCGCTTACTCGACTATACGAAGTGCCCGTCAAATAATGATAGCTGTCTGTATGCGGGGTTGAACCTGCGATGATGCCAACGATAGTCACGTGTACTGACCATCGCGCTACGATCAGTCATTAAAATTTCATTTATTTATATTTTTAATTTGCTTTTTTTTTGTTTGGAGGAAAATGCAGTTAAAATTTGAATCGGATAAGTGAATTTGTCAATTCAACTCGATTTTAAATTCTTTTTTTTGTAGCTTTTCCATCTACATCAAGCCGACTTTTGAAGTTTTCGTTACTCACTCCCCATCGATATAAAGTGTATCTCTGCATATGTATGTGCTCGTCGGTTCGTTCGTTCGTGTATCTATAGAAGTGTCTATCAATATTCCTAATGGACTTTTCGAATTATCGCCAACTTTGTTGTTAAGTTTCTATAACGACCATTTGTTAGGAACAGAAACAAAAACAGTTAAAATTGTAATCGGCTAAAAAGTCATTGGCTTTTTAGAGACGCCACTCAAGCACCTCTATGTGACAAAACCCCATGTTCCCCTTAGAGCCAGTCCCCTCTTTCTTTCCTACGAACTCTAGCAGTGTTAAAGTAGTAAACAACGACTGGCTGAGACATTGAATTCGAGAACCTGAAGAGGTACAATTACTGTCTCATCCACTCTTTTTATCACATTTGCATGAGACAGAAACAGCAACAGCAACAAAATGGAACAACTTAAACAACTTAAGTACAAAAGGCTAAATACGGATGTAACACCAAACACAGACTGACGAACTGACAAAAGGGCATTAAATAAAAACGCAACAACAACAACAACGACGACGACAACGATGGCAACAGAGAGCGATAAACCCCATTGAAAGGGCTTTTGTGATGTCTGCACGTAAGTACCGACTACTTGTACTCGCGTCTTAATAGGACTAACACACGGGCGACCACGTGTGAAAGGGACACCAGCTTAGACACAAAAACCAGATTTGCGTGTTGAATTTGATTTCGGTGCTTTGTGTTTTGGAGCGATAGTACGACGAACGTCGAGTACTACATTTATATTTGTCTACAACATTTTGTTTAGTGTCGCATATAATAGGTGGTACGAGAGACACAAGAGATGTACGTGCTGCGGTGGCCTCAGAGGATGATGGAGGTAGATGCATATCATTAGAATGAATTGATTTTAATAGGTTGCAAATATATTTGCAAAGTAAATATGAATCAGCGAAATATATTCCAAGGAATACAGATGTGAATAGGAATCACAAAGACATTCTGGATTATATATCGGTGATAGTAACGATTATGGTGTTCAAATATTCGATTTTTTTTAGAAAACTGTTTTTCGAAACTTTTTAAAACTTCGCCTAATAAAAAGAGTGGTTATACCGGTACTATACGGAGTTGAAATACGTTTTAGGCAGAAAATGAGCACTGTTGTTACAAAAGAAAAAAAAACAACAAAAATGATTTTAAAAAAATCCGATACAAATTTAACTGTACTCAAAAATTCCTCTATTTTATGTGTCTGTTTCCTGTGGGAATGTGACATCTGAAAAAAATTAAATCTCTTAGTTACTCCACATAAATAATATTTAGTCGAGCAGACAGATGAGAAAAATTTATTTATTCCAGTTAAGGCTTGATGGTATAAATTTATACTTGTTTACCATTACATAAAAGCATTGCAGTTCAATGAAAGAATTAATAACATTTTTTATTTTTTGAACTATTAGAATTTCGCAATGCTTCAACCCGTAGCCAACGATAACTTTTTAATAACAGAAAAAAACTACATCATTTTTAATGACTTGGTATTGCCCCCTGGATTACAAAAAATTAAAAAAAACCTGGCCTAATGGACAAAGAAATCCTATAAAGTTTAAATGGTTACAAAGCACGTATTAATTTGCTTAAGAAACCTAAATCTAATCTAATCTGTTAACTTATTATAAAAATCTATTGCATTGATGGATGTAAAAATAGTTATCAAATAATATCCATCTAGTGGTTTCAAAACCACTGGTCTGGCAACGCTGTCAGCTGTTGAACACCTGTCATCTGAAATGTTATTTATTTAGGGAAATGTTTGCCATTTCCGAATATGGATCGTTTAACAACCGAAGAAAGCTTAAAAGTAGTTAAAACTTCCTACAAAAGTGGTGATGCAAACGTGGGCTTTCAATCGAACTAAATATTCTTCAACGATTAAGCCCATTTTTCACTCGGTGGTTACGTCAACAAACAAAATTGTCGCTTATGCGGCTTGGAGCACCTAGAAGTGATTGTGGAAAGACCATTTGCACATCCGGAAAAAGTGACGATTTGGTGCGCATTATGATCTAGAGGTGTCACCGTGAAAACTACCCCAAAAGGATCCACTGCTGCAATGAAATTGTATTTCGTACATTATGGCAAGCTCTAAGCATTATAATGAAAAAAAGTTTCAATGAAATAATAACTTTATATCCAATCCTATTCAATCCAAAGTTAAATACACGCTGCAACATTTTGATTCAAAATATGTCGCAACTTATATCGACTCAAAAACTTTGTGAGGGTTATTGTTTTCCAAAAAACGATATAGAAAATTCGTTCTTTAATATCAGAATTGCAAAGTATGTTTATTAAGCTGTTATGTTTGGTTAGAATACATTCCCGATTATTTTCGCGGGTTTTTAAATGTAATTAGTTCATTTAATTTACTATTAGTTATACATTTCTATAGTTGAAAACAAATCGGTTTAAACCTAGCGAAAAACTTTTTTAAACTGGTTATCCGAAAATTACGCTTTTGGAAAAGTTTCGGGCAAAAAAACCAGTTGCGCGTTTTTAGTATCAGTTTTGAATACACTAATAACTATGCTGGATGGAGGTGACATATATTTATCAAGGACATCCGCCATCCGGGGAATATCGGCATCACATGAACAATGAGCTGCGTGAGCTATATACCGACATTGGCTTGGTTAAGCGCATCAAAACAAATATATTGAGTTGGCTGGATTTTTGTTCGGTGATATAAAAACAAAAAAAAAAAAAAGAGCGAAAACTATATCGTAATCAAATTTTTCGGGTTCCTCCTCCTTCTTTTCGTTCTTGTTTATGTACATGTGGGAAAACCCTTTAATTGCTAATCCATATCAGGGTGCCCTGCTTACTACTACTTCATTAGTGGCGATTTTCAAGAAATATCGCTGTTGTGAATACAATTTCATAAAAATCTGTGTTTTTTGTTATTGTTGAATAGTAGATGTATGTTTTGCATTAATTTTTAAAGCCATTTTATATTTTATTTAAATTAAAGAGCGGCTATTTGAGAAATGAGGTTATTGAAACTAAAGCCAGCATAAATGTAAACTTTCGATCCGATTTTTGTATGTATGTTATATATTTTATTATAACGGGTGGGCCATAAGGTTGTTGGTGGCTTAAATATTCAATTAAAAACAAACTACGAAACATAAAAAAATATATTTGTATTTTTAAAAAGTAGAA
>JAHXMU010000014.1:6470165-6482800 GCA_019455685.1 Philornis downsi
TCGGAATATTTAGAATATTCGGAATATTTATAATTTTCGGAATATTTAGATCATTCGGAATATGCAGAATATTCGGAATATTTATAATTTTCGGAATATTTAGATTATTCGGAATATGCAGAATATTCGGAATATTTAGAATATTCGGTGTATTTAGAATATTCTGAATATTTAGCATATTCGGAATATTTAGAACATTCTGGATATTTAGAATATTCTGGATATTTAGAATATTCAGAATACTTAGATTATTCGGAATATTTAGAATATTCGAAGTATTTAGAATATTCGGAGTATTTAGAATATACAGGATATTTATATTATTCGGAATATTTGGGACATTTGGAATATTTAACTATCTAAATAATTCGGAATATTCAGAATATTTTAAACATACGAACATTTAGCAGAGATCTTCACGAAAGTTTAGTTTTGTTTCGGTTTTTATATTGTAAATTGGTTTAAAAGTACGTTAGAATTTTTTCATATATTGACTTGTTTCTCACCTGAAACGAAACTAAAAGCTTACATCGGTCCAGTTTCTCTGTCAAAACATAATGAAATAGATATTTTGATTCCACAAACTAAAACAACAATACATCAGTATCAGAATTGAATCAGAAGATAGATAGATAGTACTTGCACCAATTGTTTAAAGAAGAGATGCACAAAATAATTCATTTTATGAATTTACGATTTTTACGGCCATTTAAAAATATTTGCATGTTTTTTAATTGAAAGTTTTCAAAACGATATGCAAACAAAACGTTTCATAATCTGAACTACAATCCAAGTTTTTCCTAATTTAATTTCAGGCTTATGAATCAAAAGAAAAACTGTTTGTAGTTTCGTTTTCGATGTATGAAACAAAATTTAATACAATTTTGATGCAGTTTTCGGAACCAGTATCAAAATATTATTCAAAATATTTAAATAAATTAGCTGCACTATTTTTTCTAACGACGTAATAATTCACATCACTATTTCCCTCGACTATAAAGATAGCTTTGATAATTAGATACGTCAAAAATTATTTGAAGCTATGACTGACTCGGGAGAAAATGCTCCGTAAAGTATATGAGCCCATCATCGTTATGTGTCATTTAATTTTTGATAAAGCGCAGCGATTTTGTTAGCTGTGTCATGTTGTGCGAATGGAAGAAAATGCTCCAGCATGAAATCTCTTTCATGGCTGCCACCAAACGAGACGACCAGAACACGCAACTTATTAAAACATAGTACGAATTGCTTCTTATGGCGATTTAGAGGACGATTAAATTGTCGTTTAAGAAATAAGTTTGAAATATGTAATTTAATAAAATATTTAGAATTTAAAAATTTAAAAAATTAAAATTTTAAAAAATTTAGTATATTTTATATGAAATATTAAATACGATATAATTTTCTATTGATAACATGAATTCGGCTCAAATTTAAAGCAAGCTGTGGATGCATCTGGTAAACAAAATTCGCTTAAGCTGAATTTGAGGGCATCAACTGTTATTTGAAGTTAGTGCGTAATTTCAGAAAATCGGAAATTGATATTCCAAAGCAAAACACTTTTAAAAGCGACGTTTTCCATTTCTGTGGCCTGTGTCTATTAAATATTCATAACAGTCGGAGTAGATTTCATTTACCATGCGATTTCTTTCAAAAAATTATAAATAAAATATAAAATAAAATAAATAATAAATATTTACAATCCCCGGCTGGCATAATATTAGGATGTGCCAAATTTTATGAAGTTACGGTCAGCCAGCCAGGTGGACTTAAAATATTTTGAGACACATGTGACCTCTAGATCCTTGGTTTTTTTTAAAGCTTTCTGCAGGATGCTAAATTTTTGGCCGTATCAAATTATATAAATTTCCTCTCCTTCTAGTGAAGATCTGATAATTTCGTTTTTTTTTTAGGATTTGACGTTGTGGACATAACATTTCGGTTAAACATGAAATATTTGATGAGAAAGAAGAAGTAAAAGTTGACAATTTTTTTCAATTATAATTATTATAATGAGATAACCCCTTTCGAGTAGTAAAATTCATTCAGGAAAACTTTATATATAAACAAAATAAATTTTAAAATTAAAATTTTCACGAAATTTCAATCACGATTATTTGATTATCTCAATGATGTGATTTAGCTTTATAACCATAATTAACTTTTTGCTTTTTAATGTTTTCTCTTATGACCCAATCCCTGAAAGTTTCCCTCCATTTTCCATCCCGTTACAACATCACAAAGTTAATCCGTAAATTTGTTTGCCCTAAATATTTCGTTCAACTCCATTTGTTACAAACAATTTTTCCATCAACAACGAATATTAAATTATGTCAACTACAAATTGTCTTTTACTTTTTTTTTTCTCACATGTCAATTTTCAGCATTTACATAAAAGTTTACACATTTTCACATTTTCTGCATTCAGTTTTACCTGTCCCTCTCATCGCCATCCGAATTTGCAAATTTTCTTAAGCCTCCAAATAGTGCACGAAGAGGCAGAGGAGTGACAACAATATTCTGAACATCCGATCAATCATATGTCAATCGTGGGAAGTTTACAATCAAATTATTGGCAATTGCTGCCGTGGCAGTGAGCTAACGAGCGAACCAGCATCGAATGTAAATAATTTTAATACACAAAGAAGATTGACAATTCATGTTACACCGTAGTCTCTCCCCCACAGTGGCACCATGACAAAAACCTCCTCCTTCTACGAACTTTTGGCGGAACTTCTGGCACTCCTTTGAAAATTGAATTGCCATGAAAGTGTGAGTCAGTGTGTGTGTGTGTGTATGTGTGTGTTTGTGTCAACGCTGTTCCTTTGAAAGCGTGTTAATGCCGTTTTAAAAATAATGTCAATATCGCTCTTTATGCATTTTAATAGTGAAACAACAAGAAATTCAATAACCAGCGGAGAGGAAAATATTTGTGGAACTACGGCCGAGATGTTGTTCACTTCAGATTCTATGAAATCGTTGAAAAGTAAACAATATCACAGCACAATATTAAGCGTACTTAAGGCGGAAATTGCATAGAATGTTATTAAGAATAACACTGCAAAGCGTTTGAATAGGAACATTTACATCGCTTATCAATAATCTTTCTTTTTTAAAGGCGAGCGTTGCGTCCTTAAACAACAAATCGTTATAGTTGTCTGATGAAGGTTGGAAAATTCGTTAACAAAATATAAAATGTTTAAATATTGGAAATGAAGAAATTTTTAAAATACTGGAAATAATCACAAAATCTCAGAATAACAGTATGCGCTGCAATGGCACCATTAAAGTGAAATAAAAATGTTTTCCACTATACCATTACTGAAAATCCCACCTAAAATGGAACCTAGATTGAAAGCATATGTGCCAAATTTTATCTATGCTAATTATTCATTAGATATGGTTATTCAAGAGCGGAAATTGCGACTTAAATATATCGCAGATTTCACGACAATCGGCCTAATAGCTTAGATGCCTATTCGTAACAAAGATACAGACCTAGCAATACACTTAACATTGGACCAATACGTAGTTTTAGCAGTACTAGTGGCATATGATTCACATTTTATCTTCATGCCTCTAAATAGTTCTTGACCAAATATAGAGTCACTGACCATATCCAACTAATTCGTTATTCATAATTCTTACTGTACCAACAACACATGTGCCAGTTCTCAACTTCATACATCGGCAGTCAATGGTTTATGGCACATGGTCGTTCCAAATTTCATAGTGTATTGATGGTGCCACGCCCCTTTGTCCAAATATAAGCAAATGCAATCCATAACCATTTCATAGACCAAAAGAAACATATTCATAAAATATCATGATCTGTGACATCGACCACATCTTCCATTGACGAAATTCGTCCCGTATCGATAACTTATGAATCAAATCTCATTATCATACCTGTAATAGTTCATGAGATATGGCAAGAAGTTAATTTAAAAATTCACGTTGCTTGGACGATGCAAACCTCTTTATTCACTTATAGCCAAAATAGTTCATAACTTCTAGCAGACAAAAAACAAAAACATCACACAACATTTCATGACAATCGACATTTTATGAATTCGTTTAAAATTTTAAGTTGTGTGGACATTGCCATGCCATTGAAAATACTGAAGTTTTTGAAAATATTGATAGTTTCGAAACACTGGAAATGGTTTAGCAAAAATAAATCCATTTAGCATAGTTAGAATAATTCGATTTACGTCAAATACACACCGTTTTGTGCTATTGCTATTGAAGGTAATTCTATTATGGCTCCCTCATAGAATCTCTCATCCTAATCGACAACGAACTGCGGCAGTCAATTTTCACAAGCTTCTTTTGAGGTAAACTTTTCATCTCCAAAATTATGCAAAATGTAAATGCAAAATTAAAAAAAATACTTGGTGTCAGGTCCAAACTATACGGCTGATTCATAGTAAATCTCTCAAGCATGTTTCCGAAACTTCTAGCGCGTCGCTTGGTGTGTGTATGTCCAATTCTGTGTTTATGGAACACAATTCCTCTTTCATCGGCCAAAATTGGCCGCTTCTGGATGATTGTTTACTTCAGATAGGTCCGAATAAACAATTCTATGATCCTCTGACAATCCTGCAAACATGCAGCAAAGCCTTTTTGACCGAAAAGCCTGGCTTGCTGGGTGAATGGACTAGTTCGCGGTGATTCGACCACGACTGTTTTCACTTAAAGTTATTGCAAGTGGTCCACTTCCCATTACTAGTCATCATCCGTTTTAGAAATGAGTTGATTTTGTTGCTATTCGGCAGCGATTCGGAAATTCACTCCATGAAGTTTTTTATTGTTGACTCTTGTGGCACCCAGACATGGAGCTACTTCTTGTATCCAGTTTTATTTAGGAAGTTTTTTCTTAGCTTCTGACATTTCCGACAATTCGCCTTCCAGGGCGACGAAACTAAAATTGTGCATATTCGGTTATAACAGTATCAGGACCATAAGTACTATTCCCATTTTCATCTGCCTGGCAAAAAGAAACGCTGGTATTAATTTTTGATCCTCCCTCAAACAGTACTGAGTTAAGCAATCACAATACTGTCTAAGTAGCTTCTTGAGTTCAAAATCTTTTTTTTCTAACGCCATCTAGCGTAATCCTATCGCATTTACACAACGCCAGATACAGATTACTAAAGCCATCTATAGGAAAAATAATGCGTTTATTTTAGCTATAATTTTTGTTATTAATGAAAATAAATTTATTATTAACAATATTTAAAATATTCAAGTAGTAGAAAGTATTCAAAATATTTCTAACATTTGCAAAATTAAGAATATTGCAAATATTAAAAACGATTGAAGTTATTGTATATTAAATACAATAGAAATATTGCAAACAGTGGAAATATTAAAAAAAATTAAACTATGCGCATATAAAAAAAGAATCGAAATATTGAGTATTTTCAAATATTGGAAATATTGAAAATACTGAAACACTAGAAATATTGAAATCGAGATGCCTTTTTACCATACCTTTTGTATTGTTCAAGTCCGGTTTCGCAGTAGTAATTTCCAGTTAACATGGGTGTTTTATACCAAAATTATATGAGTTGGGATTGTTCATTCTAGAATGTATACAGTGCCATCGCACATAAATTTCAATTAACAAATAGAGGGAAAATTGTGGGGAAAAAACTGGAAGTTGATCATTTTTCTACAGATTGGTTCAGTTCTTGTATGGACGATTTATTTCTAGTAGGCCTATTTTGCTCGACTTTGAGCTCAACCTTCTGAAGGATAAAAGACAATATTGCAAGGACAACCATCAGGAATATACGATATACATATATATTTTTTGAAGTCTCCGATGAACATTTGTAGTTGTTACAAACGCCATGACAAAACGAGTATACATTCCCATCCTATGGTGGGAGTATAAAAATATTGAAACAATCAGCGACATTGGAAATTTTGATGTTATTGAAAATTATACTGAGAATAATCATAATATTGAAAGTGTAAAAAATTGTCGAAATTAATAAAAGTATTGGAGGTTTAAAAAATAATAGAAGCTTCGAAATATCGCAAAAATTAAAATTATTAAAAACTAGCTGACCCGGCAAACGTTGTTTTGCCTTCAAGATGTTAATGTGGTAAAAAAATTAATTGCAAAAATCTCATCTCCGACGCCATCTATCACTTCAAATAAAACCTTTTAAACCTTCCGGAATACTCTACCAATAATTTAAGATCAAAATGAGCCAAATCGGTCCAACCGTTCTCGAGCTTTAGCGAGACTAACGCACAGCAATTGATTTTTATATATATAGATATTGAGTAAGTTTAAGACGTCTGAAAGATGTTGAAAATACTTGTTATTTCCTAATTTGCTACAAGCTTTTAGGCTGATCTTAAAGCGTCTCATAATAAATGACAATTTCAGTAAATCCTGTATGCTGTGTAATACTTTTTTTTAACTTTTTCAATGTTTATTTGTTCTTACTCCATTATCGTCTTAGTAGTTCATAGTTTTTTTTTTCTTCAAACTTCAGCCTTGCAACTATGCACTGCCATACTATATTCCCTTAATGATCTTCTGAACTGTGTCAAAGTGGTGTAGAAGAAACTTATCAAATAGACCATGGTCCATGGTGCACGGACGGAAACAGCAGCATCATTACCAACCCCATCATCACCACCACCAACACCACCAATCATCACACATAATAAAAACAACATTTTTATTGAAAACATTCATTCAAGTAATACTTGGAAATCGACTCAAGTTACTTTTCTTAGAGTAGGCATCATCATGTACTATCCCCAAACTACCTTCTCCTACAGAACCTCGTGGTAGAGCGTCAGCTGCCACTAGATATCATGTAGGACAACAGTATTTGACTGTACTTGGGGATCTCGTTTAGGAGGACACTTAACCATCATTATAATTTCCTTGCCATTTGTTGTAACAGGAGCAGTAAGGCGCAATAGGAAGCGACCGTCTATCCAACCAAGCGACCAACATCATTATTGTCATCCTGATGGTAGTCGAAACGGATCCATTGAAATACGAATGATGACGATGACGATGATGACGGAGGGGAGAAAGCCGTTCTCTTTTTCTCTTGTGTATCATCAACATCATCAACAAATTGGGCATGTTTCCAAAACAGTTTTATGCTTTTGGCATGCTGGTACGCTCTACCGTCTGTCTAACCGTCCGTCCATTATATTTGTAGCTCTGTGGCATGCAACTCAAAAAGTTGTATTTATATTGCAGGAGCTTTGGGCGAGAGATGAGGCCTTGGGCGATGTCAACTTTTGCACAATATTTAATACAAACAATATTAAAATAAATATTGGAGTGAGAGTGACTGCCTCTATTCGTATTTTGCAGCATTTCAAAATGTCATTTATCTGCATCTGTCTGCCTGACAAAGTGTCCCGGACGAATTGTCTCTCCTGCCCTCTGGGTCATTAATTACACGAATACATTTTGTTGCCATAGAATGCGCCCATAAGTTTAGATCTAGTTGTTCTTGGCCATTTTTTTTTTTGTTGGTTTGTCCTTTCAATTCAATTAGATTCGAAATAATAGGATTTCAGTCTCATTCAGAGTATTCTTGCCCAGCTATGTTTCCTTCCGTTTCCGCGGTGTGAGCGAGATAGGGAGATAGAAAGCTTTCATGCATTTCCACATTTGTTTGCCAATGACATTGACCCATATTGTCCTGCCCCTGTCACATACTGGCATATGCTACGTGTATGACCAAGCCCATTGAAATTAATTGTTGCCAGTGCTTTTGTGCCATTCCGTGGCATAACTAACAACAGTGCTGCCACTGCCATTGGTATTTGCTGCGTTGCTATGTTGCCTTATTCTGTAATTTCAATCTGGGCTGTGCGAGAATGCCAACAAATGAAAAGAACCCAGGTGCTGGAGCTCAGCTAAGCTGCCATTAAATTGCGCATTTTATTGTGCAGTCCTGGGCTCATGTTTTCATGTTTTCATTAAGCTTTTGAGCTGTTTCTACTTTCTACGCAAATTCAATAAAGAATAGAAATTCACACAATTGGGGCGTTTAGAGGTTTAAACAAAAAAGAAGTTGGTAACAATAGTGTGTCACAGGACACATTCTCTAAAACAATCTAAATAGTATAAACATTTAAAGTATACTTTGAAAACATTATCTGAAGGTCTTGAAAACAGAGATAACGTTGAAAATGTTTAATACACCAAAAATATGGAAGTGGATGTTGAAAGTGTGTCTTAAAAATGTCGTAATTTTTAAAAATGTTTTGAATATTTTAAATATAGAAAGTATAACACGAATATTAAAAATATTAACATACAAAACTTTGTGAAAATTTTGAATATTTTGTAACTATAGAAACTTTTCCAATCATTGAAAATTTGAAATATGAAAATATTCAAATCTCTATCTCTATCTCTATTATTATTATTATATATTATATTATATTATCTATATATATATAAATCAATTGCTGTGCGTTAGTCTCGCTAAAGCTCGAGAACGGTTGGACCGATTTGGCTCATTTTGGTCTTAAATTATTGGTAGAGTATTCCGAAAGGTTTAAAAGGTTTTATTTGAAGTGATAGATGGCGTTGGAGATGAGATTTTTCCAATTAATTTTTTTTACCACATTACATTACATTACCACATTGAATCAAATAATGGTAGGTGACAAACATACCAGCCTATATGTGGCGCTGTTATTTATTTGAAGGCAAAACAACGTTTGCCGGGTCAGCTAGTGTGATATAAATATATGTGTTTAAAATCCTGTCGTCTCAGGACGATAGAAATGCCTGCGGCATTCAGGAAATATTTTTCACCACAATATGAGGATTGTGGTTACGAGAAGGGAAGTCTAGGAAATTTGACTTGTGTTGATACACCGGTAAGTGGAGGATACTTGCCTTGATCGTTTCTTTGGGTAAATGGAGAATTTACTTAAGATTTTCTGGAAAAACTTACATTTATTATAGAGATTTGTGAGTTGCTCTGTCTTTGATGAGGATCTCGAGAAAAAGGGTTCGAGTCACCGTGATCTTGTACCACGAAACCTCGGTTTTATTTTCGACGAGTTTATGCTAAAGATAAAGAGCAATAATTGCCATATGGCTAAAAAATAACATTACAATTCATGGTAGTATGATTAAGTATGAAAGTACAATGCATTTTGTACATCTAGATAACGCATTATGTATGATTTTTAATTCAAAAATAGGTTTGGAAATTCATAATAGCACATGACATAGTTCAGTTAATAAGAATAAAAAAAATGAATTATTGAACGGTATGTAATCCGTTCAACAATATGAAATATTCAAATATGAAAAATTCAAAATGAAAATATTCAAAAAATGATATAATAAAAGTAATATTACATTGAAAATATGCGAAACTATTGGAAATATATAATGTAGTGGAAATTTGAAATATGAGAAAAATGTGTTAAAGGAATGGGTAAAAATATTAAAAGCGTGGAATTCGGAAATAACGAAAATGTTGAAAAATGTTAGTTTTCGTCGACCTTTAACGTAATGTGATTTTGGTCCGTTATATCGTCAATCATACAGTGAA
This sequence comes from Philornis downsi, assembly GCA_019455685.1. NCBI lineage: Eukaryota > Metazoa > Arthropoda > Insecta > Diptera > Muscidae > Philornis > Philornis downsi. The sequence continues at coordinate 6,479,738 of JAHXMU010000014.1, forward strand.
AAATAATGAAAATATTGTTAATATTGAAAACATTCAAAAGAATATATTAAAACCATTGATGTTATTCAAAACTTATTGAAAATACACATTGAAGAAATATGGAAAGCAATAAAATGTGTAAAACATTGAAAAAATCTAAAGTAATGAGATCATTGCAAATATCAGAGATACTAATAATTATGAAAATATATAAAAAAAAAATAATAAAAATATTGAGGGTATTGGAACGCTATTGCCTTGTCCCGTCCACTTAAACATTGGAAATTAAAATTAAAAATTAAAAAACCACGTTGTTGGCACCGAAGCAATAAAACAATTGGTTTGATGCAACCGAAATCATGGAATGCAACCGAAATCAGTTGCCGCAACTGACTGTTTCGTGAAACAAAATTGCTCCGACGACAGAATGTAATTGATACAACAAAATTGAAGGTTCTGACAATCTCGCGTCGATTGCTTATTTCAGTGTGCGTGGGCGGCCCATTAGCCTTCTATAAGTTATAATATTTACTTACTATGTACCTAATATATCTATACGAGTATGTATCGTATATATGTATGTATATACAGACATGATTTGTCAAAAAACCAACAATTTTTGTGATATGCCCTTATAATATTAATGGGGGTAGGTGATCGACAAAAATATGAAAAATTGTAAATATTTCCACTATGCAATTAGATTATTTTTACTTTTTATAGAACATTAATAGCCTATTGCATAAAACAAATCCCCCAATTCGTTTGTCAAGCAAGTCTATTTGTTTTTTGTCTTTATAATACGAATAGATTTTCGTTTTCAAAAGTTTTTATTTTTATTTGGTGGGGTTGCCATAAAACTACTATGTGAATCAATATGATTAAATTTTGAAAAAAATGAACGAACATTATTTTGTAAAAATCTTGACAGTGAGCGAAAATTTTCACATGTTTCATAAAAATTTTATTCTCAACGCTTTCGTTCACAGAATATTCGTTCGTGTACCGTTTTGAACGTTTTTAGTTCAATGTACATATTTTTCAGACCTGTGGTAGGAAAATAATTCGAATATAATAGAATAATAAAATATAAAAGGAGATTTTTAAGAAAAAATTTTGTAAGATTGATTGTTACCGTGGCACTTTTGAAACAAAGCAAAGGTTGCAAAATGTTAAAATAGTTCATAAAAACGTCTACAATAATTTTAATATTTTTTGCCCATTTATACATTTTTCGGTTTCAAAAGTAAAGTGAAATAAAACTCATTTTATTATAATGCTTGGACCTTGCCATTATAAAATACAATGCCATTTATGTGACCGCCTCTTGATCTTGTAGCAGTCGATCCTTTTGAGGTAGTTAATTTGACTAAAACTGGTTTTCAAATTCTCTAAAGTTTGGTTTTATCCGAATAAAATCGGTCTTCGACGTAGCCTCACAAGAAAACGTCTAACGGCGCCAAATCGCATGATCTTGGTGGCCAATTGACGTCGCCAAAACGCCAAAATCGGTCGTGTTGTGTAGTTCGTGGCATGGCCTTGTTGAAACCAAATATCGTCTACTTCAGAATCTTCAATTGCAGGCCAAAAATATCGGTCATTATACGGTCTTAGCGTCCGTCACGCTCTCAATGCGATGATGCACAGGCCTGACCACATCTGTAAAGCTACCAGTCTCTTCAGATTTCTTTATGATTTTGCCAATTCCTTGCACAGTAGGTCGATTAAGGCGACTATAATCACCCCGTAATGCACAAAAAGCGCCCACGAATCAGCACTTTTGTAGTAAGTTTTAACTATTTTTACGCGTTCTTTGGTTGTCAAACGATCCATATTTGTAAATGACAAGTCTTTCACTAAATAAATAACACTTCAGATGACTGGTATTTAGCAGCTGACAGCCTTGCCAGACCGGCGGTTTTGAAACCATTAAATGGATGACTCTATATCATAAACTTAAGACTCTGCAATTCTACATTTCGATAACATCTGCACACATAAATATGTAGTTTCTAATTTATTTGCTTATCCCCCTAGCAAATATCGTGTTATTGATTTAGGACGAAAATTACATCTAATTTTACTTTCTTCTCCTTACAAAAATAGGGGTCTCATAATAACAAACTCATCTCGACAAGTTTCACATCAATAAGGGTCACTTTTCCCTTAGCTTCTAGCTAAGTTTGATGACAACAGCCGAATTTAATTTGTAAGGACTTAAACTTATAATGGAAAAATATAAGAGTTTTTCGTTCTGCCCTTTCAATTCCATTCTCTTTTTGGCATCGTTAAGCTTTACGAAACAATTTGCAAAACTTAAACAAAATTACGAACTTAAGCATTTTCTTATAACTTATCGATTTTATGTGTTTCCTCGTGTACTAACAAAGAAAATCAAGACCACATCTGCCATTGAAGAATATGGGTGTCTCAGCCTATATGAGGGGGGTGGTGGACCGAATGTTGTGTGTCGGATTTTGGTTATATTCGCATATCGCCCATGTGGGTTTGCGAATTTTTATGAACCATAAAATTTGCTTTCATTTATAACTTTTAACCACAGCGAAGAGAATCATCATATCAAGGGAAAATTGATTTTATGCCACTGACATGCGCTGGCTGCCATGACTGGCAGGGCACGTTTCATATATCACCAGAGTGTAACCACTATCGGCATCAACACAAAATCTGCCATTCCAGCAGCAGCAGTTCCAGCAATAATAAATTCGTTTCAAGTAATGAATTTCCTTTTCAAGTAATAAATTATCTGCTCTTATACAGGCGTTGTGTTTGTTTGCCCGTCCCCCACACAAAAGAACACAAAATTTTGAATATTTCATGTGGAGGGAGAGGTCAGGGAAGGAGAAACATTGCTTGAAGACTCTTAAATAAATAAATTAATTTTTGCTAATTTGTAAAGAGACAAATTTCTTGCGAAAATAACTGAATGTGGTACGAAATCAAAATGTTCACCACATACAATAATTTAGGGGGGGTCGATTCACTAATGGGGAAGATTTATCATCCTTGATATGACGCCAGTGATAAGCGGGATATGTGGGGAGAGAGATAAATTACGCTTAA
>JAHXMU010000014.1:6524344-6536733 GCA_019455685.1 Philornis downsi
ATACTAAATCCTTTAAGTGGAAAACAATGTTAGCATATTTATATATTAACAATGTTAGTCATATTTATATTTAGTTTAATTGACTATTTCATAAAACCGTGGCAGGTTAATTACGCCAAATTGCTATTGCCTGTTAAAGTAACATTCAATTTTGTTATGGTAACGTTTCTAACTACTTCATACTTTATTCTATAATTCTTCTACTTCTCGTATAAATAAACGAGAGTGCCAGGTTGAAAAATATCTCCAAAGGGGATGGAGATGCGCATTCCACTTTAGCATTATTGGGACAAAAGAAAAATATTGTTTTCAACTTGAGCCTATAAGAATAAGATTTAAAAATCTGAAATATTTACTGTATGCAAATAAAATCTTTCTATTAGTTTCTTTTTTTCTGTTTTTTTGTTCTCTGTTAAAATATTACGGCCCTTTTATTATGCTATAGATTCAAGCCTACGTTTTCACCTTAAACCCGGCTATATAGCTTAGTGGTTTATCGCTCAGTTAAATATAAATATATAATTTGAAAACGAAAGCAACAACAGACGAGAGATACATAATTTTCTGTCAATAAGCTTCTTATGATTTTTATTTATTATACGAAAAAAATTATGCAAAGTAATTCATTCACGACAGCCCAGCAGTAATAATATTATCAAATTTTAATTTGCATGTGAGAGTTGCTGCCACCGCTGATGTTGCCCACAAACAACGAACAACAGTACCCGTGGTAATCTGGCCACACAGAAAAGACAACAACCTAAACTGGCGAGAAAAACGCTTAAATCCGCACAGCACATGCTACAAGGTCAATGAGATACATTCGCCGTAAATCTTTATACAATTTGATTTTTTCCTTCGTCATCTACGTTTCTGCTACGCTTTGAAAGTGTATTTATATTTGTATCGCATAGTCAGGCACATAGGTAGAGGCGCATATTCAAGTACTATAAATACAGCATCAGCATATGGTATTTACTTCTTCCGCCACAAAGCGGTGCCGGGCGATGCTTTGGATAAGAAATCATAACAAACAAACAAACAAACAGAAATTCCTCTAACCCCGAACAAGCCAGTCAGCAGGTTTTGTTTAAATATATATATTTATATATATTTCTTTGTAAGTTGGCGAAACTTTTTTCTATCGTGATCCCTCGCCAGCCAAGTTAATAAAGTGGTTGGATGGCTACGGCAGGTATAAACCAGTCCACATAGAGTTCCACCGCCACAACACAGACCACCAGCCAGTTGGACAAATCAAAACGTGAATCTTGAGCATATTCGCATGGTAGTGGCCGCATAAAGTTATGTGATGGCTCTGTTTTGTTTTTTTTTTAGATTTTATTGGTTTTCAAACCGGAACATGTTTGTTTAACACCAAATAATATTTGCCACATAAAAAATAAATAATAAATTATTGTTAGAGCAACTCTATCGGACTCTATGAGATTTCACACACAAAAAGTATTGTTTATAAATAGAATATTGATTTTAAACTGGGATGAGTGCAGGCGAAAAACCGATCATAAGGCAAACTTGTCTTTTCAAAAAATAAATTCGACCTTAAATATATATATGATGAAATATATAATTTAAAAAAAAATTGTAGAAATGTGTAAAGAACGAACAAACTTAAACTTTAAAATCAAATTTCCTTTAAAAAGTAATGCCAACAAAGTGGCAATATCTACATCATTTTGAACTGCTTCACAGATCTGACACTTGCAGTCAGCCGACAATCTCCTACATTTTTATTTTCGAGCAAAAAAAAGTATGTAAGGAATAATTTTGAAGAAAACAAGTTTAAACTATCCTGCGAAGCATTGACAATTTGGACAGTAAATCAGCTGTTAATTATGGTGTTACCTTTCCAGCAAAAAACACAACAAATTTTCCAAAAAAACACGTTTTGTGTTTGTTGGAAGATATATTATATTGGCAGGGATTTATCTTCTTTTTCGAAACTATTTTCCTCGTAGGGTACACAAATGTTGCATTCTTTGCAGTCAAAACAATCACGGTATGAGAAAACCCCCACGAACGTCCGAAGAATAGTTTCTTATTTTATTCTAGTTTATCAGTATTTGGAATGTTGGCATAAAATATGGTTAAAAATTGAAAAAAAGGAAAAATAGGTTCACTGACTTTGCATTATCTGAAATATTAAAAACGCGTAGATTCTACATTCGTTTATTAGAACAAGAGGATGTATATCCTGTCGCAAAAAAGTACTAAGAGTTAATCGTTTAAAACACTCTTTTAAAGTGATTGTCAAAATGTTTTTTATCACTAAGTTATCACAGCTGTCCTCTATACTGACGCTAAGTTTGAGCGCCATCTGCCGACTAGTCTATTCGATTTTGTCAAGTGGATTTTGCGACTTTTACTTCAAAAACACATATGTATAAGTGGTACAGTGCATTCAAAAGCAGTGGAGATTAATGAAGTTAACATTGATAAATTGGAAGAAATAATAACTGAAAATCATCATTTAAGTTAGAGAGTGATAGTCGTTGAATTCCTAAAATTGTATACGATTGTTGCGGTAAGAAAGGCGTCGCCGCTAGTTCCTAAAGATCTGACTTTTCTTCAAAACCTCAATTGTGTAAAACTCGCTCACATCATTGAACAACCACCATATTCACCTGATATTATTCCTTCTGCCCTTTTTCTCTTTCCAAAGCTGAAACCTCCACTTCAAGCCATGCCATCCAGTCGATAGAATACATAAAAGAGATTTCGCGGTAAGAACTGAAGTCTTTTTCCGCAAAATGGTTTTCAAACATGATTTGATGATTGGATTTATTGAACGTTGGATTTATTGGAACGTTGAGGGCGATATAATAATTTGTAATTAATAATAAATATTTAGTGTCTCTGGCTAATTGCCGGAATGTAAATCAGTCGTTCTTTAATCTGTTGAGTTAACATCATTAACATGTACCGATTTATCTTATATAAAAAGCCAAATCTTAATGCAAATACAACGAAAGTAAGAAAACAAATTTCCTTGCATGAATTCCAAAAAGAAGAGGTGGTCACATTCACTTAGCTTACACGTTCTATTTTTTTTTTATTTCGACTATTCGAAGTGTTCGTCAGGGTGACGATCGCTCAAAGAAAGATGTGGCTGCTGTATTGGGCCTCGAACGCACGCGTTATGCACGATAGTCGCGGGCGCTTTTAATACCTGAAAAGTAAAGCAGCTATTTTCTTGACTCTAAAATGAAACGGTTTATAAAACGTATAGGTTTACCCATTTTTCGTTTTCAAGTAAAGTTACATACAATACACATAAAGCTTCGATTTCGATGATAAATCTATGATACGATAACGCTTTTTTGGACCTTGTACGAAATACAATGTAATTTAAATGGCCTCCTTGGATTGTTGCAGCAGTGGGTCCTTTTAAGGTAATTTTTGAAAAAAAATACGGTTAAATGACACCTCCAGGCCATAATGCCTAGCAAACAGTCACTTTTTCCGGATGCAGCAGCTTTTCCACAATCACTTCCGGGTTCTTCGAACCCCATATGTGACAATTTTGCTTGCTGACGTAACCACCGAGTGAGAAATGAGCTTCATCGCTGAAGAAAATTTTGTTCGATTAAAAGCAGCCACGTTTGTAATAAGTTTTAAATATTTTTACGCATTCTTCGGTCGTTAAACTATCCATATTCGTAAGTAACAAACCTTCCACTAAATAATAACACTTCAGATGACAGGTATTTAATAGCTGACAACCTTGGCAGGCCAGCGGTTTTGAAACCACTAAATGGAAAGCCGTATACTTGAAATGTACGCAACGGTAAAGAAAAGTACTTGTACAAGACTACTGGTTAGATTGATTCAATGTTTCGATAATCAATGTTGGGTGTTTAGAAGTTATACTTCACTTATTTTCTTTATAGAGGAACTAAATAATAACACTTCAGATGACAGGTATTTAATAGCTGACAGCCTTGCCAGACCAGCGGTTTTGAATCCACTAAATGGAAAGCCGTTTACTTGAAATGTACGCAACGGTAAAGAGAAATACTCATACAAGACTACTCGTTAGATTGATTCAATGTTTCAATAATCAATGTTGGGTGTTTAGAAGTTCTACCTGACATATTTTCTTTATAGAGGAATTTTCTAAAAAAGTTGTTTTCATTACAAATTGTGTATTCAGGTAAATTTGTTGCAGTAGAACATTTAAATGTAATAAAATAGCTGAAATATTTAAACAATAGTTCATTTTCAATAAATTCGTGCAAGATGTTCAGTGAAATCAATTCATAATCTCGGCTAGAATTGGCCTGATCAAATGATACATCAACAACGAAGAGAATATTGTTATGTTCGTATATTATTGATATAAATTACAAGAAATACAAAAACAGCAATTCCTTAAATGTTAATAATAATAGTTGTCGACCTCTTCAAAACGTAGTAAGCTGATGTTTTCGTATGAATTCAAAAGATATGTGCTGATTTAGAAAACAACTACTAATGTAAGTTAACAAAAAAAATACTCAAAATGCTATATGAACTCGACGGCTGTGAGCAACACCGAATATCATCATTTTCCGAAGTATTTTGAACGCCCACAATATTTGTATGCATAATTCTTTGGCCACATATTCCGTAACTATGAACGCAGTGCATTTTGTATTCTGAAAACTGGACGGTGAATGCATACTGTTGCTTTGGCTTCATCATTGAGTAACTTTAAATTGTTTCCGGTTTAAATACATGTCACTAAAAAACCGTGGGTCGGCTATTACCGCCAACAAAAAAAAAATGTAATCGTGAGTTTGAGTATACTTTTAGGGCTTTTTCCTTTCTTGCCTCTATAATTGTTGTCTCTTAGATTTAACTGGAATTTGCACATATATTTCATTTCTCTTTTTAAATTTAGGGCTTTAATTTTTTGAAGATTTAAATACAATTAAAAAAAAATATTTTATAAACAAATTTTATTTTAAATGTATAATTTTTTTTTTTAATTTTATATCATTAAGCTGAAAATGTATTAAAATCATTCGCATCCCATAAATGGGATGCTGCATAACCTCTCATATTCAGTAAACTTATACGCGTTCTATACTTAGACTCACGAACCTTGACTTCGTGTAGTGAAGTATCAACAAATCTTGTAAAAACTTTTAAAAATTGGTTTTTAATGCTCACACAAATATAATTCTGACCATAGTTATGAATTGTTTTCCATTTGCCTTTCAAAGGTATTATCGATATGAACAAAACTATATTTATCGTCTCTCCTAACCAGGAGCAGCAAAACACGAGTACTCGTACATGACATATATTCATATCGAGAAATTAAAGTGATCGATATTTCTGTGATATCGACGTATGTGCATTTCTATATATACTCGTATAGAAGTTGTTGGCATTCAATGCTTGTCAAAAGCTACTGACTGAAAGTTTGGCTGTGATCAATTTGGGGATGGTATTTATAATCTACTAATAACAAATGAACAAATAATTCACTCCCTCCCCTTGAACTGTTGGATATATCAACAGGAGAGACAAAAATTTTACCCATACAAACCCCCTCCAATTTGTTGTATTATAGGGGAAAAAAGCTATTTATTATAGGAAATCAGAACAGTTAAGTATAAAACCGGCATAGTTTGCGTATTATAGTGCCCCAAAGTTTTGTTTTGTATGTTCTTTTAAGCAGAAACTGTTATGTCTGTGGCAACATATCTAAACAATCGAGAATTTTTGCCCACCCGTACAGAAGTGTTGGCTTATATAGGGTGATTTTTTAATCGTAGTTTTTTTTTTTTAAATCGAATAAAACACTCAAATTTGCATCAAATATTAAAATTTTTATTAGAATCGATAAATTGGTCTTTACCGTTTAATTTTTGAAGATAATTTTATGTAAATGTTGTCCGCAGCTCCGTCTCAAAATATCCATTCGGAAGGTCCAATTTTTCGTCACTTTTTCGAGCATTTCGGCCTGTATTCCACGAATAACGCTATGTTATGTTATCCTGTAAGGCTTCAATAGAGTTCGGCTTGTCCACATAGACTAACGACTTGACATAACCTCACAAGAAATAATCAAGAGGCATTAAATCGCAAGATCTTGGGGGCCAAATCGAGAGATAAGCTGCTCACCAAATTCACCCCTCAACATATCCATTGTTTCATGATCAGTGTGGCATGTTGCACCGTCCTAATGAAACCACATGTCAACCAAGTTCAACTCAGCCAATTAGGGCAAAAAAATCACGTATCATGGCTCGATATCGTTCGCCGTTGACGATAGCGTTTTTTCCACGGTCATCTTTGAAGAAAAATGGACCAATGATGCCACCAGCCCATAAACCACACCAAACCTAAGTTTCTTCGGGATGCATCGGTAATTCATGTAAGGCATGTGGCTGTTCATCATTCCAGATGCGACAGTTTTGCTATTTTACGTATCCATTCAGCAAGAAATGAGCCTCATCGCTGAGCACAAATTTTCAACAAAACAACGGACTTTCATTGTGCTTTTGTAAGGCCCATTCATTCGTCATTCCATGACGAAATGGCAGAGTATATTGTATACTTTTCACTTTGACAGATGACGTTTGGACGCCATTACCAACCAGAGCTGCCAATCTAAAAAACTTAAATCTTAAAAAATCACGCTATATTTGTCATGTGCTCTTCGTTGAGCATATTTTCGTATCGGTGGGCAAAACTTCTCAATTGGTTTGTGAAATTATAAACCCTTGAGGTGGGGATGATGTTCGAGAAAGTACAAACAGCTAAGGGCGTTAGAGTAGGAATTTTGGCGAATGCCGAAGTAGCTATCCGTCCAGCCATCTGTGTCAATGTAGGTTGAATTATATTCTATTAGCAAAATAAATAATTACTAATAAAAAAAACGATCTTGAACCGAATTAAGAACCAAAAATCATATTAAATTGAAAATAGACGACAAATTCAAAAACGAACACAGTAAAAGCGTATTTTTATTTCTCAATCATATACAGTGCAATATAAATCATTGCACTAGATGAGCACAGTCAAAATTTTAAGAAGTAACTTTAGTTTTTTTCAGGATTATTTAAAATTTTAAACAAAAATTTTCTACAGATTTACTGTGCTATGAATTCTACAAGATTTTATCGTAGACAGGAGGCCTCTGTCTCCCATTTTCATTTATATCGATGTCGAATTTTCGATAAAGAATACTCTTCAAATTTATTGCTCATGTCCACAGATATCTCCCATTTTGGTTTTGTAAAAATCATTGCATTCTTTTCACAAAAATGGACGATAAAGTAACACAGAAGTCAGTTGTAAATAAGTCAAAATTTTCAACAAATTTAATACGGAAGAAATTCAAAAAGAAATTGTCGAAAACAGTAGCCGCTCGAATTTATTTTCCATATGTCCTATAAGTCTTTTTTTAAGAGTTCAAGTTAAAAATGCATAACCATTACCTGTACCTAAATATTCTATCATATGATATGTTTAATATTATTTAATGTTTCTCTGATCCATAAATTGTTTGTTGTTAAGAATGATCTTTGTTAAAAAAGGACCTTTATAAAAATAAATTTTAAAAGTATATAGAAATTTACAGCTGATGTTTTCTTATCTTCTGTAAACAATATTTAAATCTCTTTCACGAAAAATTAAAGAAATAATTTTAATCTGTAACTATCAATTTTAATGAAGATTTGTCGCTCCTACATGAAAAAGGACGCAAACAGTCTTTGATAAGCGGAGATACAAAACATTCGAGGATGCTCGCAACACATTTTAGTAGAATATTCTGCGTTGAAATAAGCTTCTGTGAAATTATTAAAAAAAAACCAAATGATAGCAGCAGCTTATAAAAACATTATTCTTGTCCAAATAATTAAAAAAACTATCAAAATCGAGAAAAAAAATTTAATTTGTGTCGAAAATTAATGATTTTATTCAGTATTATTACGTATGTGTACCGTTTGTTATGCAAAACTAATATATATCTAAGGAAAAACTTGGGTCCCAGCTATTTTACGTCAAAAGAATAGCAAAGTTCCGCCGTAGTCGGAAATGATGCTTGATATGTGTATGCAGCATTCGCGCAAACACAAATTGATTTCTTTATATACATATATGAGATAGCATCCTTTGAATGTCAACTGCTACAGATTAACACACAATCCCCGCATATTCGATTCTGGCAGGCATTACGGAATTTCTCCTTTTAACAATGTGCAATAGCACAGGCAAATAAATGTATGTTGTGCAAATCCCCTCAATGCTACTTGAAACTGTATCACAGTTTAAGTGCATACTTTTAGGAGCACTTCACATAACATAAAAATATAGTCTACACAGGCATTGTTATGATTTCATCGCACACATTTGAGCACAATATATACTATGCAATATTGCATAATTTTAGGCGCACTTTGCGATCTACAATATTGCATCCTTTTAGGCGCATTCGTGCAAAATGTAGATTCCCACCCATACACATGCAACAGAACTTAAACAATTGTGAGCATATGATAGAAATATAGCTAAACCTTTTACATTTATTGATTTTTCTCCCTCCCCATTCACGCTCAATAACATATACGAACATGAAATGCACCAGGAGCGCCGTTTCATAAAGAGAAAACAATTGCGATGTTATATTTAGCATGACATGAATTAAAAAAGACCTAAAAATGCACAAAAAAATAGTTGTCAGTGATTTCAACCCCAAATAAAAGCAGAATATGAATGATGAAAACAATAAAGCTGGAAACGGGTGCATGCAATGAATGGACGGACAGAAGGGCGGTGGGTGAACAAGTGGATGAACGAATGGGTCTGTTGCCATTACGACCATCCAACCTAAAAACATCACAGCCAAACAATTTAGGCCACAACACCGCAATAATACGAGTAGTCATAATATGTTACATAGCAAGAAAGAAACACACTGAAAACAGACCAGCAGTCTTGTTTCTTCTCCATAGAAAATAATCCAAATAGATGGTAAATTGTTAAACTACGACATATACTCACAAAACGTACTGTATAAAAATGGATAAATTTATATATATGTACATATATCTTACACTGGTGTACATATATATGAAAATTTCGTCATCATGGTAACTGAAAACACAACACCTCATAAAAACAAAAAACAGAGTGGTAACTAATACTCGAGCATACCCAGATGGTTCACAGAAACATGTTGTAATAGAAAAACTGTTCGCGAAGGAAAACAAAACAAAAAAATAATGAAAATTGCAATAAAATAATAAACGTAATGAAATCTTGGCAACAAAGTCATGTATGTGGATCAATCATTAGACAGACAATCAGACACCATAATTGAAACTTATTAATACCGGAGACTCCGAAATTAGACGATTTGAAAGCCAACAACAACAGAAAATAAAACATACCTCAATTAATGCTGCTAATTAAAACCCAAATATTACAGATAACCAGCCCAGCTATTTATGAACAAAAGTTTTGTTCGACAAACTCGATCTGACCGAAAGTTTGCAAAGAAACTGGACCTTGTGTGGCGGTCACTGGTCACTCAAGTGAACAAGTGAGACTAAGTGAGTATGTGCCACTGGCACTGCCTGTGCTCATATGCAGACGGGTGGATGAATTTGACGTGTATTTCTTAATTAATTTTGCCACATTAATTATCGTGAAAAAATGGTAATAGTTATGAGGCACTAAACGGAGAGGCCACATGAGACACATGTTTCGCCGCAGTGTATGTGCCACGGTCTCCTCCGGTTTGAGCGAAACTATGTAATACAAGGTTTTCCAATGGCTCATAGTCATGTCTCTTGGCGTTCTCCTCCCATACGGGCAAGGCAATGCAAGGAGGGGTTGCTCTTTTATCGACTTTTAGAGTAACTATTGTTATAAGCAAACAGACATCTAAGTGAGGAACAGTGGTGCAGACGAGAATTTGCAAATAACGGAAATATTCAAAATAATGAAAATAACACAAGCGCATATAAACAATATCCGAAAGGTTAAAAAACATCGAAAAAATCAAATCTATCCTGGCGTATACAACACATCCCTTCCATACGTTACGTTTAGGCAATCATTGCTGTCGTTAACTTTAATTATTATCACAAATTTTCAAAAAATTACCATCAAAACAAAAAAAAAAATACCCTCTTAAAACAGTTTTTGTGTCTCGTTGTGCATAAGGACAACCATATTTAAATTGTGGCAATATTTAAAAGAATTTTTTACTTTTTCACTCTTAAATACTGTTACCTTGAACTGTTGTGCGATTGCATTCGTGAACTTCTACGCCATTTCGGCATATATTGATAATTTCTGTCGCAATTTCAAAATAATAAACTTTCGTTTTATCAACTAATAGATTTGACACCAATCATACACTTTTATGCAGCAATAACTGCGAAACAGTCGTCTGAAGTCTAGCATTTCCAGCACAAAATTGATAAAGGCTATTGATAAGAATATCTTTCTAAAGCCACCCAAATCACTGTGGCGGTCTGTGCCTAGAAAACAAACTCATCCGCTGCGGTGACTCATTGAATAGCCAACTGTTTGTTCAAGTGTTCGTTCGCTTCACTTGATTTGTTGCATGGAAAATGCGTAATGGTTGCAACAGCAACCATCGTTGTTAGACTGCAATGCCCCGATACAGCAAATGTTAAAATTATACAATTGCCAATGAAACAACAACAAATCATGAAAAAAAAAATTACAAACCAAATTTGGTAAATATTAAAACAATTGAAGAACAGCGCATAATAAATTCTCGAGAAATTGTTATCGCAAATAATAATAAGTTAGTTTCGTTGTTGCTTTAGCGCAGAGGACTTTTAATAATAACCACATACATACTCGTACACACACACACACACACACACACACAGTTTTGTATTAATTTCCGCTGAATAACAGTTTGTAGTATTTGAACATAACCGCCATCGACGTCAGTAACAATTTTTCTAATATCTGAGGTCAATTTCTCTGTTGACATATCATGTCAAAAGTAAATGTCGATCTAGAGAAATTATATTACGTTCGGTTTCATTTCTAGGCATTTTACAGAAATGTTTCATGTCAACTTCACATTTCATTTATATTTAGCCACTCCAACTAAACCTAACCCAGCCACGACTTCCTTGGAAAACCTCGAAACAACCACACTCACACACACACACAAACCATCAAAACTGAACAAACATCAGGCCTTCTACTGCTGAAAGGTTTTCACTTTTCGTTTTTTAATTACATTTTGTGGGTTTTACGGAAATTCTAGAATGTTTTCGTTTTCCTTTGAAAATAGCTAATGTGCAAAATACAAGCAAAAAAACAAACCAAAAACAAACTTTATAAAATTGTTTACACGAAATGTTATAGCATTTTAAAGTTTATTTAAATTTAATTTGCATAAAACAACAATATTCAATGTTGTCTTGTGTTTGGGGGTAGGAAACTCATATGAGTGACCGTCATAGTCGATGTCTTTACACCCAAAAGTTTTCAACACTAAAGGGTGTTACTTCGGATGTGATTGAAATGACAGTGTTCGGTTATAAGCAATTGTTACATATCTAGGAATACAGAAAAGATTTCGACACATCTGATCAACAGGCGATGAAAAAGCAACAAAGAAGAGAATGCATACCAAAATTTGCCGGGCGGGATTCCGTGGAAATTTGTCTAATTTGATGTCTCGCATTCCCTATTTCATATTATTGTTTGGTTATGAAACGGGTTGCCGCCCGAATAGCTCCGAATTACCTGAATTTTCTTCAGAAAATCAATGGTGCAAAGTCGCTGAAGGCATGCCAGAATGAGTGAATACCGACTAGTAAAACGCATTATAACTGGTGGTTATCAGTAGATAAGCTTCAGAATGGCATCTTCCAATTGGGCCCAAATCGAAAAAACCAATTCAAAGTCGACCAAAAATCAAGGTAATATTGATAGTTTTCTTTGATTATTTGAGAGTTATGAGGCGTTAAAAAGAGCAAATGTTTTGATAAAGAGCAGATTTATGGAAAGAAAACTCATGAATTTTGCATTACGATAACGCATTACTTGACAAGTTTTCAGCCGTTTTCAGTCGACAGAAGGCAAAAATGTGAATTCACTCCGGGAACTGGCCCATAAAACGCATTATAACTGATAATTATCAGTGGATAAGTTTCAAAATGGCGCCTTCCAATTTGGGCCGAAATCGAAAGACCCACTTCAAAATCGATCAAAAGTTAAGGTAATATTGAGAGATTTCTTTGATTATTGTAATATTTTTCATTCGAAATAAAAAATATTATTTGGGTGATATTCGACCATTGAAAGAGCAAATTTTTCGATAAAGGTCAAATTTACGGAATTAAAACTTATGAGTTTTCCCCAAGTTTTCA
>JAHXMU010000014.1:6541733-6585549 GCA_019455685.1 Philornis downsi
AAAAAGTGGCTTCACTTAAATCAATTCAGGCGTCAATTCGAGGGCGTCATTTTTTTTTTTTTTTTTTTTTTTTTTGTTAGGAGCGACATCTGTGTTTTAATTTTGGGACTTGCTGATCAATTTGTTACATTATGGAGCTCACATGTTTATTTATTGCTGTCGTAAACGGAATGACAAACTTAATACACCCCCCATATTATGTTGGCGAGCATAAAAAAATATTTATTTTACTCCTATACTTGTCTCAAATAGTTATTTAATCTTATTTTGTTATTATTATTATTTATTATTATTAATATTATTACTTTTTCTTTTTGAAAACTTCGGAAAAATTGTTGCTTAAGAAATCTAATTAATTACAAGAATTTAAAGCAAAAACAAGTGAAGGCCTTTCTTTGCTTTCAATAATCATCCCTAAAAGTCATCATAATTTATCATTCAATGTGAACATAAAGAAAATTTTGTATCCGAAATAATATTACTTCAAGAGACTAAACGTATCTGCCAAAATCATTAGACGCGAGTCATACAAAAAAAAAACACACGAAAAAGAAATGGAAAATGTTTACAAAAAATCCAAGAAAAAAAGACAAAATAAAAGCCCGCACATTTCACACAATGGTCTGGCCATTAGTCATTTCATTTCTAAAAGAATAACCTAAGGTAGTCGTGGTGTTAGGGGTGGCCATCATGTACTAATGGGTGGGTGGATGACTCGATGGATGACTAGGCGAGTAATTTCCGCAAACAAGGGCCGCAAGAAGGACATTAGACAACGACCCAAAACGCGAGTATGGCACGGAGTACTGCTCGCAGCATAAACAAAATAAAAAAAAATGAAAAACAATAAAATGTAAACTTCACACTCACCTTTTTCTCTTCCAGCATTGGATTGTTGGGATCTCCGAAGACTGTGGCTTCCAGCTGATAATTGACAATCAAAGCTTTGTCTGTGGGATGGGGTTCAATGCTGCCACCTTTCCAACGTCTGTTTGCGTTACAACAACGGCGATGACGATGACGATGGCGGCAGCAGCGGCAACGGCAGCAATGACGATGAGGACGACGACGTTGTTAGTTATCGTTGTTGTTGTTTTGTTTGTTTGGTTACGGGGGATATTTTGAGCAGGAGGAAGCAATTTATGAAACATACAACAAACACACCACGACGTCAACGATGACAACAACAACGGCATACGGGAAATGACAGTATAGTAACGTTAACGTTGGGGGGGAAACGAGTAGTCAAAGCGACAGCAAGAAAGGAGAAAAGAAAGATAGAGAGGGGAGATTAAAATTTAAGGATTTCATCATTTTTTGCAGCAAACAAACAAACAGGCAGACAAAGAGATCACACAAACACTTGATATACAATTTTTCTTTTTGTTTCCTTTGCCAAGTTTTTTTTTTCTTTACTTTTTTGTTTTTGTCTCCATAATTTACGTCAACCACGAAAAATTCTTGAGTTTTGGCTCCTCTTTTTTTATACTTTTGCAAATATCCAAAGGGCACATGGATTCGCTACAATTGATACCGTTATTTTGTTTTTCTTTGGCGTTCGCTTTTCCAACTGAGAATTTTCTTTGGTTCGTCTGTATGAGTAATCATTTGTTTTGCACACACTTGCACACACAAAGATTCGCTACGGCAGCCCAAGCCGCAGTGTTGCCAATTTTGTATTTTGATTCTAGCTTTGCACTTTTTTTATGCTATGGTATTAATTAAATAAAAACTTGTTGACATTTTCGGTATAAAATGGGATTTGATTTTTCTTTTAATTTCGACAATCTGTTGGAAGAAACGCGTATTATTTGTGAATGACTATCGACTAGTCGACCTCTTTTTTCTTGGATAAGAGGCTGCAACGTTTCGTACGGAACTATATAAAAAATCCATTGGAAACATATTGTTCCGAAGTAATCGAACTTGCGTTTGTTTGAAATAAATCCTTCCCAAGTCCACATGGCAATGGAAAATATTTAAAAGATGCAATAATTTCGTAGCGACTGATAAGGTAGTAATGAAATTTGATGGGATTTAAATTCCCTTTGAAATGGCAAACTGGAGTAATGAAGGTTATTGAAAACTCGCTACTGTTTCCACTTCTATTATGAAGAAATTTGAACACGTCACCCTTGAACACGTAATTTCTGGATTTCTACGTTCTTTTAAGAGTTGGAGAGATTAAAACCAGGAAAATTGTTACCTCAAATTTGTATTTTTATATATTTATATTTATATTATATACATATATATATATATATTTATATATATATATATTATGTATACATATATATTTATATACAATATAATTCATAAATCGAATCATTTTCGTTAAATTTGTTTAAATTTGGTAATTTTTTTTAAAAAATTGCTATGATCTACTATATTCTATCAACAACTAAAGGTACTCGAAGAAGTTGCAGCGAAAATTCTTTGAGTTTTAAGTTCTTCCACGTAATTAAAATAGTTAAAATTAAAGCCAACAATATTCTATGCTGAATTTAGAACTGTTTAAACGCACGTACCAGTGGGCCTGTTTAAAGTGGAGTTATTCCTTAGTTTGGTTTTTTTAAATCGATAATATTAAGGGGCCATATGAAAACATGGGCCAATAGTTTTTGTCTACAGTAGGGATTGTCTTTTCAAAAATAATTTAGACCAGTTTAAACCTCTTTAAAAATTATTTTTGCACACTTTGCCAGCTATTTAAAATCCGACCATTATTTTGAAAAAAATATGACTGATGTGCGTTTCAGTTTGTATATTAAGAGGGACATTAGGGATCGACATACCAGAAGTCACCACTATAATTTGAAATCGGCGTCAAAACTAACTAAAAAACGAAATGTACTTTTTTATCAAGCCATCATCGGGCTACAAATAGCGATGCAATGCACAAAAACCCGTACAGGTTTTATATTATTACAATGAATATTATCTAATTTATTAAAGAAAATCGAGGAAAATATAGATGCTCAATGTAGATGGCAAATGCATTCTGATGCGCAAAGCAACCATTTTCACTAAAATTTGACTAGATTTGGCAAAGTGTCCTAACTAAATTTTTTATCCGATTTAATTATAAATCTGATTTTGGGTTGGACTGGCTCAATTGCTTCAAATCTCAAATTTTTTGTATTAAACGGGCTAAATTGGTATAAAGCCATAGATTTCACCTATACAATTGTAACTACCCTTAATTAAATTGTTACCAATCGACCCAATTTTAAATATAATCTGTGCAGAAACGTATCCCACCAAACGTTAAAAACAAAAATGTCTAATTTATAGGAAAAATAAAACTATAATCAACAAAATATAAAATTTGTGTTGACGTCTATGAGAAGTTTTAAATAAGCCCTACATTGAAAAAATTTAATTTTATATATTAAAGTCAGCAAATGGTTGTTAAAATTTTTTTGCTTTTACTTTGTTTGCGGTTCGAAATTCAATATTTTCCTTTTTCTATTCTCAGACGAAACGTCTAATATATAATATAATACGCACTAATGTTAACCCCGCTCAAATTTGGACTTTAGAGAATGAATGAAAGTCAAAATATATATCTGAGGTCACAGCCCGTAACAGCCTAACTCGAGTTAGGACACAATTCAGTTATTAGCACCATCGTATTCAGCGTATCTAAATTTATTTGCTCTAAATTTTTCATGTTTGTATCTCTTCTAGGAAGGCAATTAATCCTAAAAAACCTAATACCTTAAGTTATTTTTCTAAATGACTGTTTTGGCATAACTGCCTAAGTCATTTTAGGATTACAACAAATATAAACATTATTTTTTCATCATTGCCTAAATCAACTTAAGTCGTTAATCCAAACAAATAAAGAAACAATTTTATTTTCCTAACTTGAGTTAAGCTCTTATTCCGAATTACAATTTCGTTTTTTGATAAACATAAATTGAGCTAAGGTCTTTCTTCAAACTTAAAGTTTTTTATTTAATCTGGAATAATAGCCTAACTCAACTTGAACTTTTTGACTTTCTTTCGTTCAACAATTCATAAGATCCTAAGTGTCTTTTTCGATAATATCTTTTGACTGCGAGAATAAACAACTATTTTTTGTTAACAACTATGTAAAGAAATTCGTTTCCTTGGAATCTGTAGCAAAGTTTTCCAAAAAACACCTTCTCCTGATTTTCAGTGAAGATTCAAAACTTTAAACTCCTGTACTGAAAATATTGAAAAACAGACTTAGGCTGTTATGGGTTGTGACCACAGATATAATAAAATATACGAGTTGTCATCCATAGGAATGAGGGTATAATTTGAGGTCATTAAAACGAATAAAACAACTACATGCTTTAATTCAAAGAGCTTGAAATGTTCGATTTCGCCATTAACTGCGGTCTCAGCTTCATATAGGCTGCACATTGTAATATTATCTAAAAAAAATATTGGTGCCTGTCAAGTAGGAATAAATATCGTATCATTAAACAACGAAATATTGTAAATTCAGCGACTTCAGCTTCGATAGTAAATGTTTAGTGATTAAATCAATATAATGTTCGATTTGGTGCTCTGATTTCTTTTAGATTATATGTGTAGGCTTAGTTTAGGAGATATCTTTGAAAACTTTAAAAGAATTTTTATATAATTAATATTTGTAAAGATATCTCCTTAAATCCAACATAGCAGTACAGCTGACGGGGTTATATAAAATATAAAAATGTTTGTCAAATATAATTTACTATTTAAAATTTGGTTTAAATCTTAATGTGATTCAGAAGAAAATTATCATCTAATTTTTGTTTTCCAAATTGTATTGCCCTTTATTACGAAAACTGACGTTAAATAGGGATCTATGTTGACACAAAAGCTAGTTTCGACAAAAGGTCGATTCCTCGAAACTCGATTTATAGAGTTCTAAAAATTATGTAGCAATACTTATCTCTATAATCGACGAAATTATAATTTCCAAAAGTAGAGCAGATTTGTGAAATACGTTTCCACTTTAAGAATAACCACAACTCAGCTACTAAATTTCTGATCATCCAATCAATTGTAAAAAATCCTTCTGCGCTGTGTTGTTTAATGCCCTGCAACATTTTGTTTATTTTAGTTTGTTCTCGCTGCATTTTACGATATCTTATACAATGCCACAAAAGTCGAATGACTAAGCTTGACCAGATGAAATCTTCCTTTGTATTGGGACTATACTAAAAATGGACCGCTGCGACTAGTTTTCAATTTGTTTTTTTCTTCCCTATGCATTGTTTGGTAGGTAATTGTTAGTGGAAAGTGTATGAACATTTAAAATTTCTTATGTTTTCCATTAATTCATAAGCGCAGGTATTGCAAAAAAAGGACCTTAACAAAGGTTCTGTTTTGATTTAGTTTTGATACTTTAAATTTAGTTAAAAGTGTTTGTTTTTGACTCACATTCGGAACGATTATTCCCTTTGCACATTGATTCGTTTCTTACCTGGACCCAAACTAGAAGCCTACATTTATTAGGTTTCTCTACCAAAAAAATGTTGGAACAGATATTTTAAATCGAGAACCTAAATCGAAAGTATAGTTTTTTGCAGTATCGATTCTTAATCTGAACCAGCACTGAAGCCTAACGGAGTTCCCTTTCTTGGTAGATAGAAAAAATGATTCAATAAACTTATTTTTTTAAATAACGAAATGACAACAAAATGTAGAGGGTTGCCCTTTTAGTGGTTTCGAAACCACCGGTCTGGCAAGGCTGTCAGCGGTTAAATACCTGTCATATGAAGAATAATTTATTTAGTGAAAGGTCTGCCATTTACGAATATTTATCGTTTAATAACCCAAGAACGCGTGAAAATAATTAAAATTTACTACAAAAGTGGTAACTCAAACTTGGACTTTCAATCGAACAAAATGTTCTTTAACAATGAAGCTTATTTCTCGCTCGCTGGTTACGTCAACAAGGGGGTCGGAAAACCCAGAAATGATTGTGAAAAAGCCATTGCATACGAAAAAAGTGACCTTTTAGTGCGCATTATGGTCTGGAGGTGGCATTATTTGATATTTTTTTTGAAAATGACGATGCTGCACCAATCATTGCTGTAACCAATCCAGAGGCATTCATTTAAATGACAAAGTATTTCGTGCATAATGGTAAGACCCAAGCCTTATAATGAAATACAAGTTTCATCGAAAACATAGCTTTATGTGTGTTTTTTTTTTTAACTTTACTTTGAAACGAAGGATGGATAATCCTATATTAGAATTTTGCCTCAATTTTGATTTTGTTGGGTTCAGAATCAAAAATGTGGATAGTTTTAATTCAGATGCCAGAAATTTCAACAAATCGAAACTATTTCCGCTTTTTTCCGCTTGATTTCGCTTTGGGGATGCTGCATGTAATAAGACTAACTTTGGCTTTTTCCTTTTTTTGTAAAGCTAGATATCAATAAAATCGCTATGACTATGGAATTAAACGATACAATATTAACTATCGATTACAACCAAAAAACATATTTTCACAAAAGTGGTCCTAGCTCTTTAAACTCTCCATATATAAATTCACCTTGTAGGATTCATTATCTCTAGCATTCATTATCTAGCAAATAACTTTTCTGTTACAAAAAATCATTAGAAATCACAGATCCATATTAAAACATAATTTGTATCAGGCTTCTTACATACTGGTTAACATAAAGTGTTTCCAAACATATTCTAAAGCAGCCTTAGATGAAGATCTGTATTTTGTTGTCTTCAGAATGCAATGGGATGACTCATTCATATTGTGGGCACATTTTTATATTTTAAAATAATAAAGCTGGCTGGCTATAACCAGAAAAATAAATTCGTTTTTTTTTTGTTTCTTTTTGTTTTTTTTGACGATTGTTTAAATAAAAGATGAATAAACGCAAAAGCCATTATTTGTAATTTAGGTCTGCTTACAAATAATAGCTTTTGCGTTTTTAATAATCAATGTTGTCGGTTTTTGCAAGCCAAAAATGATTATGACAAGATAGGTCAAACTGGCTATATTGAAGGCTTCGGTGTCATATCGCCAAACAGGTCTTTTTGTATACAAAAACGTCCAAACTCGTCTTGGAAGAAACTTTTTATGTGCAACGAAGTCCGACAAAATAGTGCATACTGTTTACGATAGAAATGAACGTGGAGATTACATCACTGTTTTCAAAAATGTTAGATTTATTTGAAATTAAATAATTTACGTACAAACTTTGCAAACAGAACGATATTCACGTGGTAAGATCTTCTAAAAAATATCGGTTTGATATTTTGAAATCAGAAAAAATTGTGTTCAAAATGACAAAACATAATATCGGAGTAAAATCAGAAAATTTCGGCACGGTTTAAAATCCGGCTCTTCAAATATTGTTTTTTTTTTTTTGGATCATAAGCAGTCAATTTTTCTGTTTGTGACATTATATTTTTCGATATTGGGCTGTTGATAACATTTTAAGCAAGATGACTTCAGCTTTTTCTTAACATGAATGAAATAAGGACATCTTAAATTTAAAAACGTCCTTTAAAAGCAAGTGATACTAGCCTTTAAAAGATATATTTACAATATCTCAAAATTTAATTTAATTTTTTAATCAATTGTTCAATTTATTGTTAACAACATGTCCAAATTAAAGAATATAGTCTTTAGTTTTATAGTTTGGAAGATGAAAATTGCAATGGAAAACTGA
Organism: Philornis downsi; assembly: GCA_019455685.1. Lineage (NCBI taxonomy): Eukaryota > Metazoa > Arthropoda > Insecta > Diptera > Muscidae > Philornis > Philornis downsi. The sequence continues at coordinate 6,549,398 of JAHXMU010000014.1, forward strand.
ATTATAAAAAATGACAATATTTCAATCAACAAATTTTTAGGTAAATGATTTCTTTATTCCGAGTGGGTATGGTCAAATCGAAACATTTAAATGTTATATTTAAGCTTTATGGTCCTTTCAGAAGAATTTGCTGCGATTTTAATAATCTTTATAATTTAATAAATTTTTCTACTAGTGTTCATATAATTAAACGGAATATCATACTGTTTTTAAATATATAAATGTAATGTATTCAACATGATAAAATTATTTGAATTTTGTCATATTATTAACTGGTCTGTAAGGAAATTTGTTACATAGACTAACGTATTCAAAGATTGTACAAATTTGTATTGTACAAGGTAAGACAGTAATCGTCGGTCTTTAATTCTCACCCTCTTCAAAATAATGTGAAAAAAGTATATCTCAATGACAAATTTTGGAGATCAAATGTAGCACCTTTCAATTCAGTTTCTAAAAACTTTTCGTTCCTTATTCACAGCAAATTCCATTAAAATTACGAACACTGGTAGAAATTATTGCTAAATCTATTTTAGAAAAGATTTAAACAGAATTCGACGAATATAAGTCCATTTTAAGAATATAATTTTTTTTAACAAATTCTGCTTGCAAATAAAAGGTAATGAATAAAATAAAAGGTAATAGCTGAATGATAGAAAATAAAATGTTTTTGTGTTTGACAACCTCTATTGGAACCTCTTGCACGACGTAAAGGGTGTTCCAACAAGAACGCAAGATTTAAATGACTGATGCAGCAATTGAATTGTTTCTCTGGCTGTATTACATGTGGCGCCGTCTTGTTGAAATCACATGCCCTCCACATTCATTTCTTGAATTCTAGGCACGAAAAAACTGGTTATCATTTCACGATACCGAACACCATTGACTGTTTGCGCTTGACATGCCTCATTTTCATAAAGAAAAGGTCCCAGCCCACGTTGAGGATGCATTTGCTTCTCGTGAATCATTCGACGATTTTCCTCACCCCAAATGCGACAATTCTGCTTATTGACGAAGCCATCAAGATGGAAATGGGCCTCGTTACTGAAGATGATTTTATCGGCAAAATAAGCATTTTCATGTTGTCTCTCCAATACCCAATTAATGAACTCCCTTCGCTGTCTATGGTCAGCTGGCTTCAGTTCCTGAGTCAATTGAACTTTGTATGCATGAAGATGCAAATCTTTCGCCAAAATTCGTTGTATAGTGGATTTGGAGATACCAATTTGCTGAGCTCGGTGTCGAATTGAGGTGGATGGAGTTTGAGCGACATCATCACGTACAGCTGCGGCATTTTCGGTCGATCGACCTGGTCAAAGGTGCGTTGTCGTCTTTACATCACTAACATACCCTGTTTTGGCAAATTTATCCATTAATCTCTTTACAGTTGACTCTTTTGGGGCATTATTGTGACCCCAAATTGACCCAATTTGCGAACTGTAGCCGCAAAACGTTCACCATTTTGGTAAAACAATTTCACAATGAGAATGCGTTGTTCATTCGTGTAGCGCTCCATTTTTACTAACCTCGTACCTTCTACTAGCAAACAATAACAATTGTTCAAATGTCAAACAATGGCACTTGGAATGACGTCAAATTTAAATCTTGCGCTCTTGTTGGGAAACCCTTTGTTTGTTGAAAATTTAATTTTTTTTCTTTGGAAAAAAGACGAAGAGAAACTACAGAAAGCTGAGACAAAACATATCCGCAGTATATTTGTAGATTATTTTATGTCGCAAGTCTAATACTGCGGAGGATTTTCGTGAAATTATCATGAAAAAGGACTAAAGGAACAAATGTAGATTGGAGACTGGCGATGATGTTTTCTAAGATTCACAACATGGCAAATTTGCGGAGAATTTGAATTTCTATAATGTCAATCAATATGCTTTTTTTATTTACAATAAATTCTCTGTCGGCAAATGCGGCACTCCAAAATGCGTACAATTTTAATTATCTCCAACCTTTGATACTACGAAAAAGAAATGCAATTTGGAGAAACTACTTCCAGCTTAAAGATGACTGTAACTATATTGTAAAAACACCGATCGAGAATGGCTGTTAAAAAAATTATGTTCGGCTGCGCAACAGCTCTTTGGAAGAACTCTTTTCAAAAAATATATATTGTAAAAATGTATTTCAAGATCACATGTGTGTATGACGATATTCTATACAGTGTTTTCAAGAAAGAACATTTCTGTAGAAAAAGTTATGCTCAGATTTGCGGCATACTTAGATACGTCCTTGAAATATAAGCGGCTTGGAAAAGCGTTATATAAAGAAAATAATCTTGAAAGAAATCCTCCACATAGAACAGAATCCTGGAAGTCATATCATAAATTGGCTAATTTCGAGAAGAGAACCACGCAGAAAAATGCACTGGAAGACACCTTTTGTACAAAAATGGGTTTTAAAATTTGTTTTTCAAGCATAGGAGACCTTGAAGAACGCTTTTCATATGGATTAAAACTTTGCTTGAGCGTAAGTGTCTTGGAGAGTAACTTTGCATTCTTACATAGAATGCATCATATTATGTTTTTATAAATTTTGTATTTAGTTATTAGCACGTGCTTTTTTTTTAATTTATATTATTGGGCAGATTAAATCTAATAAATGAAATCTTGCATATTGTAATTTACTTATAATTGGCCGGAAGGCCTTAAATTACAAGCTAAATAAATAAATAAAAATAAAATAGAAATAAAACGTCGTGAAATACAATTTTTCCACCGATAGGAAGGAACATATTCAATAGAAATGTCTGTCATTTTTTGCACAGAAAAGTGCCTAAGATAAAATGTATTTTTCAGATTTTTTTTTAGAAGAAATTATTCAAACATAATATTTCCTGAAACGCACATTTTTTATATAGAAACGTATATTGAAGCATATTTTCCGTATAGAATTGCGGCGGGTGATACTTTTTACTATAGAAAGAACTTTCAAAAGGTAATTTCTATACAGGAAATTTTGTCACTGGGATCATTCCAAGCGGCCTGAGCAGGCATTTCAGTTTCCGGCGATATTTGGATATACCCGCTCCGGAACTATTTCAATGCAACAAATCTCGCTATTTGGCTGAATTATGTGTTTCGATTGTACCGTTCTATTTGAAATCCCACAAACAGTATGCATATATATATGTTTTCCATAATTTAACACTTGTTCACAACCGCTGTTTGGCAACACTGTCTTGTGTACTGCTTGTTTTCCTCTTTGCGCGTTCATGTGTGCGTGTGTACACTTGGGTGTACGTGTGTGTATCCGCACGTCCATGTTTTGTTGGGTGGCTGCGTGCGCGGAAAATGGGAAAAAAAGAACTCGGTTCGTGTTTGTCGTATACCAACAAAATGTACTGAGGAAAATATAGGAAAATCGATAAAACAGACGACATGATAAATTTTTAGAATTTTCCTTTGTATTTTTAGGCAAACTCTTGTATTTTTTCGCACTCATTTTTATAGATTTGATATTGAAATTGAAATTTTTGTTTTTCTTTTGTACTATCTTTGACTTGGACAGCGAGATGCATTTGCTTATTGCCGGCAACTGCCGAAGCATCGGTCGATTTTAATGATTTATATTTCACAGAAAACTTCAACACTCACTTTTTAATAAATTTCGCGTCATCTGAGGTTTGCATGACTTTCGATTTGATTTTTATAGGAATTTTCGATGAATTCCTATGATTGAATTCTTCACTTGACAATGACGACCACGACCACGACGCGGACGACGGGGAATAGGACGATGACAAAGATGACTCCGGTGCAGTGTGTAGTGACCTGACGGAGGAGGCAGCCCGATCCGCTTCGAAACGTTGCAGAAACTCACGCGTTGTTATTAAGGTTTCGCAGAAATCGCGTATGATGGCATTCACGATGTAACACAAGTAATGCAATAGAAATATGACGAGTGCTATGCCCGCAACTACTTGAAAGAGAAGTAGCAGCACAACTGGCATACGACACACGACCGACTCGAACTCGAATGCAACGTTTTTTTTTCTTGTTGTTTTGCGACCGTTTTTTGCTATTTTTCACTCTAGTAACAGTTGTTGGTTTCGGCTGCTTTTCACGTTGCTCTTGTGGTATGCTACTGCTTCTTCTTGTGTTTGTTTGCCTCGTCCAAACACGCACACAAACACACTCAAACAACCGACGACGGACAACGGCGATGCGGACGTTTCCTCACAACACCATTATAACTGTTTGAACCAGACTCGAGAAAAAGGAAACCGTAGAATGCTTTTGGCCAACGACGACGACGAATTTAGCCTGCTACCACGACAACGGTAACGAAAATGCAGTGTTTTCCATCTAAATTTTCATTCGTTCACTGGTATTAAGCGCGCTTATAACGTTTACACCGATACGAGATAACGGTCTCTTCTCCAGCACGGTTCGCAACGTTCTGTCTGATTGGATTCAGCGACTGTGTTCTGATGGCTCTGTGTGAGTTTTCTTGTTAGACGAGGGCAGACATTGCTATTTGACATTCGTTATCGTCGGCGCCGTCGTCGCTGCCATTGCGTCGTCGCACTCACTGTAGTTGTGTGTGCATACATGTTTTCGCTTTTGCCACCATCGTTTTGTTTTCGCTGACTTTGTTTTGATTCCAGAGTTTATCGTTCAGTATATGTTTCACACCTCTCATGACAGTTGTTGATTTTTTCAATTTGTTTTGCTAAGGATTTTCGACGTTCCCGAATTTGGCAGCACTCAAGAATGGCATATTTGTTGAATACAGGGTTGTAATAAAAGCCGTTACTTTTTAATGAAAATATTTCCTATAAACTCAGTAAATAGTTCGAACGATTCGCTATTATCCCCGTACGAAAAAAATGTTCCGGAAACACATGACGAAAAATTCTCTAATTTTATGTTATTATCAAAACTATAAGGACCAGATATGAAAACAAATCTTCCAGAAGAAATAAGGAAAGTATATAAGAAAAGTGTCTCACCACAAATTTCTACATGAAAAGTGTATTTTAACATCCCCTCATAGAAAAAGCGTCTTAGGAGATGCGTTTCCATTCGAAAAATGTCCTTTAAGACACATTTCTATACGAAGAATGTTTTCTGAATGTAAGTTCCAATACGCATTTTTATGTGAAAAATGTCTTCCACGGAAAATTCATACATGAAAAATGCTTTCTAAAGTGCCTTCTAAGGCTTGTTTGTAAAATAAAGGAAGTTCCGATATGTAAAGTGTCCTCCATGACGAGTTTTCATTCATAGACACGTTTCTATACAAAAACGATGTTCCAAGCCAAGTTGTTTTTATACAAAAAGTGTCTTCCAAAACATATTTGTATACGAACAGTGTTTCCCAAGTCATATTTCGGTTCTTTCACGTGAAAAGTTTCTTCAATAACACATTCCCGCATGAAAACTCTTTTCTAAAGTACACATATGGTGAAAATAATAAGTACACCCTATATATATTTTTTGAAAGGCTCGTAGGCGAAAATTTATTTAAATTAAAAGAATCAATCAAATCTGGTTTTTTCTGCTAAATTGGCTGAGTTTCGTTACAAGCCGGTATATCCACCATTATTTTCAATTATTTTGTTGACTCTTTTTGGCATGCTGGCAATAAACTTCCTGCAGGTTTCTACTGGTATTTCATACCAAGTTTTTTTTAACAAAATTTCATAACTGATCCTTATTTTTAAGAACCTCTTTTCCAATTCTTTGTTTTAACTCTCCCCAAAAATTTTGGATTGGATTTAAGTCCAGTCAAGAAAACCAACATTATTATTTGGGAACCAATCCTTTATAAACTTAGAAATATGCTACGGATCGTTATCCTGCTGGAATGTCCATCTAAGAGGCATACTTTCCACAGCATAGTTCAACATCGTTTTTTCCAAGATATCTTTGTAGTGGAATCTGATCATAATGTCGGTAATTGGATCTATCGGACACCATACCACAAGAAACAACCCCAGACCATAATATTACCGCCCCCGTGCTTTACCGTCTTCTTTGTAAAGCAAACATGGAATTCCTTACTCTTAGGTCGTCGAAAATTCCGGGCACAGTCGTACAAGAATTTTTGTTTCATCTCTCCACAGAATGTTTTGCCATTTTGTTTCACCGTCTCCTCTGGACCAATTGGAATGACCTCTTGCAAACGCCAATCTATCCTTTAAATTTTTTGTCTAAGAAAAGGAACTCTTCTGGCTATCCGTCCTGGTAAATGTGCTTCTTGTTGTCTACGACGAACCGTTAGTGATGAAATTGCATTTCCAATTTCTGCTGAAATCGCTCTTGAAGACACAAACGGGTTCTTTTTGGGCTTTCCGCGAGCATTTTGTACAAAAAATAGCGGCCGATTCAAAGTTTCTGCTATAGAACGAAGACCTTGGCCACTTTCTCTTAATCTTGGAACAATGTTTTTATTCTCCGGAGAACAATAACTTTTTCGACCCATGGCTGATTTTTTTACTATATATTTTGTTATGGATAAAGACAAACAACAGCAGACTGCGAAAATATTAAAGAATTGAGCAATGTATTTATTATTTTGACCAAGTACTGAAATCACACCTGAACAAAACTAACTCACAATGAAAACAACAGGGAAGACCCAGTTATGTTTGTACTTTTAAAGGCATTACCATATCAAAACAATTTAAATAAAAAAGAATTGCCCTGTTTACTTTCCGTTAAAGTAACTAAAATTAAATATAAAGAAAAAATAAGCAGGTGTACTTATTTTTTCGACCATATGTGTATATTTCTATGCGAAAAGTATTTTCTAAGACAACTTTCCATATTGGAACACATGTTTAAAAACACTTTTCTTTAGGAAAAGTGTATTCCTGTTGTTGTGTTCAAGAACTGTCTTCCAAGATACTTTTCTGCTTAGGCAATGACAAGTTCAATTCCTAAATCAGGTACGGTGCATTTACATATAATGTATGCATATACATTAAGGAGTATCGACACAACGGTCCTAAATGCACCTCTCCAGAAATGAACACTGATATGTTTTAAGTCAGTTCCCAATATATTTCTTTTGTGGATGTCTCTTTTCGATAACTGGAAATGTTTAAATACAACTTTAAAATTTAGTTTTCTTTCCGTAATACACGAGTGTTCTAAATTGTACATATAACATAAGTGAGAGATTTTATGTTATAAAAGTTCAGCAAGACAATTTCATGAAAAAGTTTTTAAAAATTTTTATATTTCTAGCAAAAAAACAAATGTTTAGTCCATTTCCATGCGTGGCCGGAGTAATGGTGTGTTCGTATTGCATTTTAATGAATCTCAAATAGAAAATTGGAATAGTTAGTTGAAGGAAGTTTTTTTTTTTTTTGTATTTAGCTGACGTAAAGGGATCCGAAACATTCTAGAAAATGTATTAACATTAGAGAAATTAAAGATGTTTTAATTGATTAATTGGCCATCCCGATTAACTCATATTAATAGATGAATTAATTAATTACGCATTTGAACTAATCATAGTTTGATTATTAAAAATTCACAATTAATTGATTAATTGAAGTATTAAATAATCAAAAAAATGAATGTTTGAATATATGACATTTCACTTTTTACCACTCAAAAGTTGTATTATATTTTCTGGCCCATAAAAAACATGTTGCATCGATATTTTTTCTTATTGTTGTTTTGTAAACAAATTTTTCAAAGGTATCATAGAACTTTTGATTAACCGAGCAACTGATAGGCATATATACTTACCTATATATACAAACTTCTTCTATTAGAAAATTTGTCTAAATATCATGTTGGGTATGAAAAGTGTTTTAGACGGAATTGTTTATAGAGATGTCTTTGAGAAGAAATTTGTCATAAAGATATGTACTTCTTCATTCTTTTCATCAACGATCTTTTTCCAAAATTTGATTCTCTGTGTAAACCGTATGTCTTTGCTGATGATATTCAGTTGCTATTTCATTGTATTATTACCAGTTTGTAGACGTTCTTCAGGAGTAAATTCATTATGTGCTTGATAGGTTATGTAATTGGATGCCGGAGAACAGACTTTGTGTTAATTCTTCTAAGCTCCAAAACTATGCTTTATTCGAGACGAACTGAAAGGGATTTGCGAGTGGTTTATAATGATTCTAATTTACAGTTTGTGCATGACATGAAATGTTTGGGAGTCTTATTAGATGATAAGCTGGGCTTTGAGACGCACATTAACCACGTTGTTTAAAGTGTTAACTATGCATTAAGGTAATTATACACTACTAATTTGTCGATTCCGCTGTATGTGAAAAAGCAACTGGTTCAAGCTTTAATTATGTCAAATATTATGTACTGCTTAGAGGTATACTCAGCTACTAGTGAAAAATATATGAAACTCCTTCAATTATCTTTGAACAGAGCTGTCGCTACATCTTTTCCCTCAAGAGACGTGCACATACATATAACACCTTTTGTGATCAAGTTTCTGGAATGTTAATTTCCTGCATTTATAGATCTACGAATGTTGTTAGGTTTTAACAAAACATATTCTAACCAATGTCCGCCGATTCCAATATGAAACTTTTAAATATTGTCAGTCCGTTCCCCAAAGTTTGCCATCTTACAGCACGATCTTTTAATATAAGAATAGCTCGTAGCTATAATGCATTGCCAAATGAGTTTAGAAATTTAAATGTATCATACGCAATATTTCGTAATAGACTTATCTGTCATATACAGTTGACATGGGTGAATATTCCTTAAAATCTTAATTCCTGCATTTATGAATGATATTTGCTAATTATTATTGGTTGATCTTAAATATATGATTTTATGTAATCAATTTTTATTTTATATACATTTTTTTTGGAGTAGTATTTATTTTAATTTATGCATATTGTGATTTACTTAATAATTTCGAACTGTAAAATGTTTAACTTAATTAATTAAAATGCTTTAACTACTACAAAAAAAAGAAAACAACTTTTGCAATTTGGAATGACCTATATCATTCAATATTTAATTCTTTCTCATTATTTTTATTTTCCTCCATTTCTCTTATTTTAGTGCACTTTAATTTGAGCGTTATAAGTTAATAGTTACTAATTAATTTGATGTTGTATTGTAGGTTATATTTTGTTTTTGTTTTGTTGTTGCTATTAAACAGTAGTATTTATTTTATGCATTTTGTAAATTTCTTAACATTGACCAAAAGGCTTTAAATCACAAGATTATTAAATAAATGAAAATGAAATCAAATGAAATGAAATATGTCATGGGAAATGTGGAAAAATTTAGGGAAAGATGTATAAAAAAATGTAATGTAGAAAATTATTTGGCCAAACACTTATCGGAGAGAAAATTGTTTGGCCAAACACTTGTGGTAGAGATTGTTGCGGGGGCAATATTCAAAAAGAAAAGTGACTTTGGAAACAATTTTTTTAGGGAAAGTTTCTTTTAAGACACAACTCAGGTAGAAAAACAATTTGGAAAACACTTTTTTCACATAGAAATATATTCTAGAAGACACTTTGAACTAAGACTAATTTGAATATATTATCAGAAACTTTCCATATAGAAATATATCTTAGATATCGATCGCATCACTTCTTTTTTTAAAAATATTGTTTGCCTAATAAAAACGCCATAGTTTTTGTACAAAATTCCAATTTCCCACGTGTTTTTATTTTTTGGTTTTTAATTTCAATACTCAAATATTCGTTGCACAAACACATTTTTTTATGAAAAGTATCTTGGAAAAATGTCTCCGAAAACTATTTTCAGTATAAAAATATTCTATGAAGACATACTGAAACAGTGTAAAACACTTTCCTAAGAAAAAATTTTCTATATGGAAAATGTTTTCGAAGATAGTTTCTCTTCACACTCTTCTCACTGTATAATTTCCATGTAAGCTAAATATTTATTAAATTCACGGATTTTTATAGACTGTTTGTGTATTTGTTCTCTATAAACTGGTTACTGTTTATCAGATTGCGACAAAACACGCATAGATTTTTAACGATAATGGCTTTTAGAGCAACTGCCAAGCGTCGCCTGAGTAGTTTCATATTTTAAAATTTATTTTATGTATAGCTTAAAGCGGAAACCTTAACGTTGCAAGGATATGAAACCAATCGAAATGAAATAAATAAATTTATTTCAATAAATTTATTTCAAATTTTTTGAACAATATATTGTTGAAATAAATAAAAAAATTATTTCAAATAAATTTCAAATAAAACTTATTTTAAATATATTTACTTATCATTATTTATAAATAAATTTATTTGTTTATAAATTTATTTCAAATAAATTGAAAATAGAACTTATTTCAAATAAATTTATTTCAAACTTTTTGAACGATATATTGAGAGTAACACGTTTAAAAAGTGCATGAATAAAACTCGTTACAAATTTATAATAGCATCATAGCATTTTAGACTTTCTGCGCGTATTATATATATATATATATATATATATATATATATACTCGTATGTATATTATTATATATTATATGTAAACAACTAAAACTAAATTGATCTACACTTCTTATACGATCTTATGATATTTTATATTACTTTGCTTTCAACTTTTTCCATTTATTATTCAAGAAAAAAAATTGTTATAGTCTTATAAGTGCAAACCGCAAATTATAAAACAAGTTTAAATATAAAATAAAATTAACCCCTGAGGTCGTCTAAAAATTAGCCTTATTTTTTGTAATAAAAACTTTGCAGCTAACAAACATTAACATCCATTTTCCACCTTCACATCAGCATCCTTTTCCTCATCCTCCGTAAAAATGCTCACTTTGAACTCTCTCATTCCGGTGCCCCATTCAACGGCATGTTTGAAAAATTCCGCATCGACTAGCTCGATGATGCGCACATTTTTCGGATTTTTATCCACTTCTTGCAAATGGTCCAGAACCATCTGTCCACGGGTATGTCCACTTAGGTCCACAATGCAGTGCCATAGACTTTGTTTACGTACGAATCGAGATTTGAAAAGAAATGCGGCCACCAGCATGGCATCACAGGGATTCCAATTCTTGTAGCCTGGTGGCAAATATTGAGCAGCTTCGACAAGGTTCAACATTTCAATGGCAGGGTTACCACAGGCTGCCTGAGTGCCAAAATGTTCAAGACGCCATTTCTGTTCAGGGATACAGGAGGACAGGTAGACATGGTTAGCTATTTGTTGATGCAAATTTAATGATGTTTAACTTACTATGCAGACAGAAAACTTATCAGACATACAGGGTTCCCAGGGTAATATCGTTATGGGACATTTTGATTTTGTTAGAACGATATGGGCCGCTTCGGGATCGCAATAGAAATTAAATTCCGCTGCACGTGTGTAGTTGCCGACGCCTAAAATAAAAAAAAACGGAATTAAACATGGATATCTTGCGAAATTGTTGATTGGGATTACAATTTAATAGTACAGTCTTTTGTTGTTGTTGTTGTTGTCGTTTCGATGATTTGAGATAGTTATTTTAAGTATCTATAAAATAGCGCGTGTATTCCTTCCTATTAAAGAATAAACGGAAGAATTGATGGAAAACCCCTGGAAAATGTCAGTATTAATGTAATTGGCTTCAATCCGTATATATCCAATTTTGTTTTTCATAACAGAAGTATGAAAATTTCAACTCCTTAGCTTAAGCTGGAAACGCGTCTAATGTAAGCACAGGTTCGTCTCTCCGTTGCTTTTTAAAACTGTATCTAAATTGTTACACTAAATATATATCTGAGAAGGTTCTCTGCCAAATCTGAGTCGACTACATCATAACGTAATCGTCATCATAACGTACCAGCAAAGAATCCTTTAATACTGACAAAATAAGACAAGCTGTTTGTGTTTTCCTACAAACGAGCTTTAAAATTTTTAAAATACGTTTCTAAAACACGTTATTTGAACTTAAAGAACAAATCGATCAACTAAGGTATCGATGTGCTTATTCAAAAATACTAAAAAACATGCATTTCCATTGAGAATTAGAGCCAAGTCGATGTGCCCGGCATACAAGATGATCTTGGTACCCTCATTTATTTGGCGATAAGTCACTAATACGATAATGTGCCGTACAGATTTCACAATTAGGCGGCACCGATCGAGCAGAAAAATTTTGTCATACAAAGACCGAACTCACGTGTAGAAAAGTTAGCATTTTCAAATTTTGTTCGAAAATTTATCCACTTATTCATTATTTAGGATCAATATGCGGCAGCGTGTAAATAATGGAAAAAGATTCATCCTAATTGTGGGCGTAATCACTGACAAATGCTAAAAATTAGCTTTTTGAGTTAACTGATGACTAATACAACTAATTACGAAACGCAATCGGTTGCAGTGCAGGTTTGATACCACGCTGATGCAAATGTTGTTCCCAGAATTTTCTAACAATTAAATATTTCAGTGATACGTAATTAAATTCCACTACACTAACACATAAAAACTTTTTCTATGCTAGATATTTAATAAACAAATGATTAGTCTGGTCGTTTCAGAATGCATGAGAAATTCGGAGAGAAGAAATTAGACTTTCAGAATATTATACTAAGGGGCAGATTTTTGCAGCACAGGTTGTGCTAGTGAGTGTCAAAATTCACTACCTATGAAATTGATATTTTATGCTTTATAATGTACTCATTGAGGTTAAGCAAATATATTCTTTCACATTTAGGTCTTATAAAAATAAATATGAAGTTAAAATTTCGCAAATTTTTTTGACGACTTTATGGCACTTAGAGAATGTAATGTGCTCGTTTCAAGGAATCTTTTTCTACTCTTCAACTACTCACCTTGATGATTTCCTCCCATTAAATAAATATCCTTAATATTGTCGGCAAACTCCTTGCCATACATGGAATAACAGAGAGCGATGTTAGTCATTGGTCCCACAGCTATCACAGTCACTTGTTTGGGGTTCTACAAAAAGTGAATAGAAATTTATGTACGAATAATCACTTCAAGATGTTCCCAGATTGAGATGTTGTTAGACTGTTAAAAAGGAATCGAATAGACTAAAAATTATATTTCTTTTAATAAAAAAGTAGTTACTACAACTTTCTTACTTAATGTTCTTCTTATACCAAGTATTATGTCTGGATAAAACCAACAATTTTCAAAACAAAAAATATTTTCATACCGTCACTCTCCTATTTTTACTTTTTTTTCTTTATGTATTCTATCAAAGCCGTTTATAGGAAAAATATAATATAAAAATTTATAGTAAAACCTGTTTGATACACAAGTTATGACGTCAAAAAATATTGATTTATAAGTATTTTTAAGCAAAAAAATAGGGTTGTGTATTTTTAAGTTTTTGACATCATTTCGAAAGCTATGACTTCTGCTTTAAAATAACAAAACGAATAAGAAAATTATGGACATGAAGGTCAAGAATATCTTAATTGAGGAAACTTCTGTTTAAAGAGAATACCTCAAAAAAAAAAAGAACATTTATTTCTTCAGCACAAAAGTAATTGAATTTGTTGTCAATAATATGTCCAAATATCAGAATGAAGCTTTAGAGAAAAAACAAAAATACAATGGAAAAAATTACATAAAAAAAGGTATTTTATTTTCTAAACCTATTCGGGACACTATAAATTTTTGGGGCACCATAAATTTCTGTTTTATCACATGATTACACTAAATGATTACAAATTATCGAAGACCTTTTTTGCTGTATTTAAAGTAGTACGAAAAGAATGTTCTAATTTGTATATCTTATTTATTCTAATGTTCTAAATGTTGACCATACTGCTCTAAAATTGGCAGTTACTAGACCATTTGAAAATTTTCAAATATATTTTGGAAGAAGTTCCAATAGAGGATGTAGCTGCCAATTTGAATGTGTATGGTTATGATTTATAAAAGTTCTACAATGAAAAGTTTTACTAATGTACTGTTTTCGTAATTTGTAGAACTTTTGAATGCGTTAGATATCTTTAAGACACTTTATTGGTAGTTCTTAAAGAAGGATCTTAAAAATTTGAAGTAATATTCATTTATTTTTTGTTTTGTATTAAAACTTTGTATTCATTTAATTTGTATTTCGCTGTAGGATACAGAAAATATCTAAAAATGATCCGAAAATTTGGTTGCAATATGTTGGATAATATAAATATGTTTTTACTCCTCACTACTAATTGGACATGTTATTTAAAAAAATTGGACCATTTACGTTTTTTGAGATGTTGTTATTTGAAAGAAATTTCTTAAGTCAATTTTTTAATCCATTTGTAGAACTTAAGTATAATATAGTTTCTGTTTAATATTCTGTTTCAAGATCATTTTCCTATTAGCAATTATTTATTAATGCTAATAGAGTTTGCTATTTAAAAGCACATTATTTTTATTTAAGACATCTTTGTATTACCAGTACATTATATTTTTATTCGGTTTGAGAGAGACAGCAGTCATAGTTCTAGAAATAATGCCAATAGCTTAAAAACACACATTCTCTGTGCATGAAATTGGCGCTACAAACTTTACATTATCTGCTTAAAAAGACACCCAAATCAAACCTTTCAGGGACCACAAATACAAAACCGTACCGATTTTAGACCCTATTTTTGAAGTTTTTTTATAACAGGTTTCTGTAGAAATATAAACGAAAAATCGTTAAATTCTTACTCGATTGGCTTGGGAATAACGATTTTACCTACATACCTGTCACACTTTCGAATTTTATCTTAATTACTGATTCTATAGCATAATCCAACAAATACAACCCACCTCTAAGCAAAATTGATGAATGGCCGCCACTGCATGCTCGCCCTCCACCATTTCCTGGACATCAATGTCATCATCCTGAGGTAAAACATCACCAAAACCGTCTTTGCCATGGAAAAGGGGGCGTTTTTCGTAATCGCGATGGGGTACCAAAGCATCAGAGGCACCCAAAAATATGGGAATCTATGAAAAATGAAAAATTATTATGAATTGTTATACTCGTGGATCAAAGTTATTATAAATCATGTAAAATGTTTGTCATATCTTACTTCATCTCGGCCACAGGCCTTCAGTATTCTTAGCATGTTGTAGGCGGCATTGTGCAGTGAAGTATTCCCGCCACCGCATATCGTTATGCCCAATAGAACCACTTGTTTTTCGACTTCCGCTTTGAGCAATAACAGTAATGCCCAAGCATCATCGCTGCCGCCATCACAGTCAAATATCACATAGTTAGTGGACATGATTTGATTGCAAGCCAGAAGCTATAAATATGTGATACGCGATTGTTCTATAAAGTCTTCCTCTCTCCCCCTCGCTCTTTCTCCCTTTTTGACTTTGTCACCCCGACAGGATAACGGGTGCAGGAACTGATTTTCGGCTGGTCAACCTTTTGCAAGCGCAATTCTTAGTATTTGTTTGTTGTTTTACTTTTTCGGCACATTAAATTTGATTGGCAACGAATTATTTGTGCATATTTGTGTGTTTTGAGATATCACCAAGGTCGTCTGTTAATGAATTCAAGAAATTGTTAGATAATTTAGTTGATTAGACTATATATTGGTGCGTTATGAACGTAATTTGTCAAAATCATCTTGATCGCCGTCAATCAGAAAGAAAAGAAAATCCATAAAATATACACGGAATATAAGAGTTTATCTATATAAGACATGCTACAAATACAATACAAGTACTGATATGATAATAAAATGTCAGTCAGATGATTTAATGCAAGAAAGATATTCCATTATGTAAGCACCATCTAAGGAAACCCTTTTTAAATTATTTTCATTGAAAATAAACTTTTCTAATATTCTTCCGTGAAATATATTCATCCATCTATGTAGGAAGTTTTCAAATAAATTTGAAATTATCATATTTACATTGAGTATTGGTTTCCCGATATTCAACGTTTTTCGAGCATGATCCAGGACAGTCTGATTGAGCTATAATTTTACAAACATAATTTCTTGTCTACTAGCAAAATTTGAAACGACAAATAGCAATTTGCAAAATTGTGCACACTTTAATATAACACTAATAATAACAGACAATATTCTGTATTAAACGTTTATTTTGAAAAATTGTCCTCTTTTAGTGTTGTTCAAACACACGAGGGCTGTTCCAAAACTGGCCGGTTTAACAAAGAAGGCACAAGAAACTTGGGAAAAATTGTCTTTATTTTTCAATATAATCCCTTTTTAGCTCGATACACTTTTTCCATTCAACATTCAATAGCTTCTACACCCCGTTTATGATAAGAAATGTCAAACTCCTTAAAATAGGCATCAACCGCAGGCTAGACCTTTTCATTGTTGGCAAATCTTTTATCGCCAACTCTTTTTTTCAAGTTTGGAAATAGCAAATAGTCCGAGGTAGCTAAATCTGGCGAATAAGGTGAGTGATGAAGCAATTCGAACTTAAATACATTAAGTTCAATAATAATACAATAGTGGATGCATGAACTGGAGAATTGTCTTGATGAAACAACACTTTCTTTTTCGCCAAATGCGGCCTTTTTTCCACAATTTCATCACTTATGTCTCTTTCTGAACATAATCAATAAAAATAATCCTATGCGCTCCCTAAAAAACACACGCCATGACCTTGCCTGCAGATAGAACCGTCTTCGCCTTTTATGGCGAAGCAGTGGACTTTCGTTCCAGTCCACTGCTTTGACTTTGACTGTCCCTTTTTCTCAGGTGTGTAGTGGTGGACACATGTCTCGCCGATTGTTATAAATCGATGCAAAACTTATTATTATATTTATTGCGGTAAGACATCGCCAAACACTCTACTGAAACATTTTCACGACACTGTTGTTGCTCTACGGAAAGCAAATGCGGCACCCACCTTGCGCACTGCATCTTCAATATACAATGTATAGCTCTTTTTAAAATGTCTACCACTTCAGCTTGCTCACGCACCTTCAATCATCCAATATCATTTTGTGAATTTTCTTAACCGTGTCTGGCGTGAACTACGGTATTCGTCTTGGCAGCTTGTACGGTCTCGTTTTAACTCTGCTATATTATACAGTCGTAAACGAAGAAACAGACTCCGCCAGAGTAGAATCTAGCTCGGCTTTAATATTGGTTGAACTGAGACCTTTCAAATGCTAATATTGAATTACATAACGGCGACTAATTTTTTTCATGGTTACAAATTCACTAAGATCGTTTACTTTTGATGGCTCTAATAAAAATACTAAACAACGTGGCGCCTTGGAACTTAAAACATATGTTTTATAAAGTTGTCACTTCTCACCAAAACATTTTTTTTTCCAAACTACTGGCATTATCTATACGTCAAGTCGCCTAGTTTTGGGGTCGCCCTCGTATATATGCTTTATGTCCAAGGAATAATCATCAACCGTTTATTTATTTATTTGGTTTGTGGGACCCCAACACAAGTTTCTACAGGCCGTTCAATTTTCGCTTATCAAGGACACTCTCATTTATGAAAACAGACTTGGAATTATTTTTATTAATTTTATTTTTTTGCTAATACGAACCAACAATAATATCAGCAATTAGTAACAATAATAAAATTATAAAAACTCAAGTAAGGCTAGTAAGATTGTAATCTCCCAGTACACTTAAGATTTCCATCTTGATAACATAGTCGGATCACAGTAACGAATATTTCTTCAATATGTCTTTAATATGTAGTGACGTAATAGAAGTGACGCAAAATCATTTTGGAATACAGTGGGGTCTACAGTATATATACGAATATATATATATATAGTGTCCAAGTGTCCATTTTTCGCTTTCAAAAGCAAAGTTAAATAAAAAAATGAAAGAAACGATTAACCTTTTACTTCATTATAATGCTTAGATCGTGTCATTAGGTACGAAATACGATGTCATTTAAATGACCGCCCCTGGATTAGTTGCAGCAATGGATTCTTTCGAGGTAGTCTTCGACCACCTTTTACGCACATTTCGATCGTTTGGTTTTCAAATACTCCAGCGTAAACACGATGTTTGTTTGACTTAGCCTCACAAAAAACGTCCAACGGCGTCAAATGGACTTCGCCAAAACGTAAAATTAAACTTTCTGTAAACTTCTCATGCAATAAAGCCAATATCGGACGTGTTGTGTGGCTTGTGGTACCGTTTAGTTGCTGTCATAGCGCTCTGAATTGAAGTTCAGATTATCCGAAGCGATATTTTCGGTAGTGCGTACATTGCGATGATGCACAGACCTGACCACATCTGTATCGCTTCCAATCTCTTTTATAATTTTAAGAGATTTTTTTATAATCTCGTCAATTTCTTGCACAGTATGTCGAATCTGACGATCGTAATCAGCCCGTAATGAACGAAAATTGCCCACGTTTGAATCACCACTTTTGTAGTAAGTTCTTCGTTTGTTAAATTCATAAATGGAAAGCCTTTCGCTAAATAAATAACAATTCAGATTATAGGTATTTAACAGCTGTCAGCGTTGTCAGCCCGCGTTGCCATATCTAGTCTGCCGCTCGGTGTTTCGTCCTATAGAACAAAGTCGAATTTGAAATGATAGCGTAATTTAGGTTTTTAATTTCTTTCTGCAAAAATTAAACACAAAAGTTTTTAGTGGCTTTAACTTATTTTGATGTTGGCAGAGGATGTCAGGATAGGTTTCGATTTGTAAGCTATCTTTTTGCAATAATCCCTCCGGAAAAAAATTTGGTGCAGTCCTCTTTGTGGAATTTTCGCTTTAATATTGTGACAAACTGCAGCGTCTTACTGAAGCCATCGAAAATTTAAAGTGATTCTGTTTCGGTACAGTTCTGAAAAAAAGTCTTTATATATGTAGATTTTAAGTAACATCTTGGTAGTAGCATTCACCAGTCTTGCTGTATTATTTAAAAATTGAAAAAAAAATGTATACTGATTGATTTTTGCTTCCACATTAAAGAGGTGGATAGATACACAGTTGGAAATGCGCCACCATCGTGGATTGAGGTCTTCAGTATCCACAGTTAAGTAGACTTAGACTTTCAGTTCTTATATGAGGAAGTTCTCCTCGACTGAATCTTTATTCTTCTTCTTCTTTATTCTTTATTGCAACACGTGAGCGGCGTCGTACCTTGGACGTTGTACCGACCATCGTTAAATAAATGATTACATCAAAAACGACATTGGCTCATACAGGATACTCGTATATCGATTGTGATCATTTTTCAAGCAAAAATTCAATTTTTTTAATTTTTCAATAACCAGTAGCACAATTAGAGCTATCGTTCTGAAAGTATGTGAGCTTGGAGGAACCTTTCCTGCGACTGAAAATTACTACCATACGCCGATTTTATTTAATGAATTAAAGTTTTATCATTCTAATGGTGGAAATGGCTATTTTTCCAAAAGTCTGTGTTCAGTCTTTGTGTGGGCAAATCTTTTTCTATTGGACCGATTTCTACGACCTGTGATAACTGACAACGATCATTAGTGTCATGGACGACTTGCCGATTCAAATGGACAAGTCAGCTTACTCTCATACATAATATGTCGGATTAATACATGATTTCACTGAGATGTGCATTTTTCAGTAATTCTTAGTAATAATTTATGATTTTTGATTAATTTTTTATTATTATGATTTTTTACAATTTAAGTTTCTCAGGTTGGCAGCACTGGTTGGTAATGGCTTCCAAACTTCATCTGTCAAATTGAAAAAATGTACAGTATACTCTTCCATTTCATCATGAGAAGACTACAAACGAGCAACGATTGCATATCGTTGAAATTTATTATCAAAATTCGCGATCTGTGACAAATATGCATCGTTTGATATGACCATTTTATGGTCGTCATGGTCGACCTGCTGAACCAACAATTCGTGCTGTTATCTCCAAATTTCAAACCAAATTTATTTTGTTGGACATGAAACCATCGACTCGCATGCGTAGAGTGCATACCGAATAAAATATTGCAGCCATAGCGACCAGTGTTAATGACAATCGTGAAATGTGAATTCGTCGCCGTTCTCAGCGATTGGGCATGTGTTGCTCAACCACAAGGAATTTTTTTTTTTTTTTGCCCAAATTGGCTGAATTGAACTTGGTTGGCATGTGGTTTCATCAGGACGGTGCAACATGCCACACTGCTCATGAAACAATGGATATGTTGAGGGATGAATTTGGTAAGCAGCTTATCTCTCGATTTGGCCCTCTCAGTTGGCCCCGATATCTTGCGATTTAAGGCCTCTTGATTATTTCTTGTGGGGTTATGTCAAGTCGTTAGTCTATGTGGACAAGCCGAACACTATTGAACCCTTACAGGATAACAAACATAATACACGTTATTTGTGGCATACAGGAAGACATGCTCGAAAAAGTGACGAAAAATTAGACGGCGGACACCATTTCCAAGAAATTATCTTTAAAAATTAAATGGCAAAGAACAATTTATCGATTCCAATAAAAAAATTTAATGTATGATGCAAATTTGAGCGTTTTATTCGATTTTTAACAATTAAAGTGGCCACTTTGAAAGTATAAGTATGAAAGTCAAGTTAACCATCCATCTACCAGCTAACATCATATATTGTTTTAATTAGCAAATAAATGGTATTATAAAATTGTTCTTGATAAATTTCCAATTTCCAAGATATAGGTTCTTATCCTTTATGGCATATGGTGGTAGATTTTGGCTCCGATACTCAAATATATTATACTTTTTCGTCAAATCTGTTAAATGTTTTCGAAACTCATGTTCATTAAACAGCAGGTCTGTTAAAGTAGAGAGATGTGTAAGCTTTTTCTAATATAATATTATTATAATATTTTTTTTATTTTAGGCCAATTCCTTGTATTGACAAGTTTTCTGCTACTAAACAAATAATATATGCTAAATTTCAGCCCTATTTTGCTTTCAATAGAAATACAAATGGAGGGACACCCTTAAACCAACATATGTAAGTCCTTACGGCGATCAACAGCATATCAACTTTTTCCGCCGCTGCACATAAAATTGGGCCTTTGTCAAGGCTCTGGACAAAGATGATGCAGCATTTAAATATTGATACTAACACTGGTCTACAAATTTGGAAAAAAATTGACTGCAGAAACGAAGCATGTTTTTTAATTAATCTTGGTGCGCTGAATTCGAAGCTGGCATAAAAATTGGGCTATCACGTCTTGTTTATTTTTTATAGCATGCTGGCAATACTGTAAACCAGTCAACACTGACACTACAATTTCACAATTATTAATTTGACAGAAGCCCATATTCATTCTAACTCTTCACAGTAGTAGTAGCGTTTAAGCATGTCAGAGAGATCGTGTGTTATTGATTCAAGCTGTTTTTGTTTTGTGTGTGGTGAATATTTGGCTGGTAAAAAAGGATACGCAATATCAGAGTCGTTAAGATATGTATGCATATTTGCATTATTTTGGTTTTGCTGTCAGAAACTGAAAAAAACAGTGGACACCGATATTGTTTTGCAATAGTTGCAGAATTTGTTTTATACAAGAAGATCTATTTCGATTTTTCAATTCCAGTACCTTGGAGAGAGTTAAGTAACCACCACACCGATTGTTATTTCTGTTTACAAAAGTTGCTAGATTCATTATGAAAAATCGAAAAAATCTTACTTACGCGAATGTCTCATCAGCTTCCAAACCTGTTCAATGTCCACCAAATGATCCATTACCAGTCATTCCCAGTGCTGCATTTCAAAATTTCAAATAAACCACTAACTGATCCAAATGACGTTCTTTTTCCGCCGCTGCACATAAAATGGGGCCTTTGTCAAGGCTCTGGACAAAGATGGTGCAGCATTTAAATATTTGTTAGCGGTTTTTCCTAAAATTTCATATGCTAAAATCAAAGAAGGCATATTTGTAGACCCTCAGATCAGGAAGCTATTGAATGATGATAATTTTTCACAATGTTTACTGGAGAAAGAATATGCAGAATTGAAATCTTTCAAGAGCATCGTGAACAGTTTTCTTGGAAGCAATAAGACTGAAAACTACAGACAAATTGTTGCTGAATTATTGAAAAATTATCACGAATTAGGTGCACGAATGTCACTCAAAGTGCATTTTCTTCATTCGCATTTAGATTTTTTTTTCGACAAAACCTAGGTGCGGTAAGCGACGAACAAGGGGAGCGTGCTCGTCAAGATTTAATGAAAATTAAAAGAAATTATCAAGGATTTTGGGACAAAAGTATGCTAGTATACTATTGGTGGACTTTAATATGTGAAACCGAACCAACAAAATACAAACGACGTTCAAAAAACGACATTCACTTTTTAAAATTCATTGATTTTTAAATAAACTAATGATTTTTTATGTAAAAAAACGTATACATTCTTCTTTGTATTTCGAAAACCTGACAGGATTGAGAAAAACCAATACAGATTCGAATTTAGTCCACCAAATTACTCTAGCAAAGATATTTGATTGCTCCAGTCCAAAACCTTGTAGGCTAGTGTAATTTATTGGAGGCTTGAACGTTTTTACTATCAAAATTTGATTAATAATACTGCAACAAATACTTACGAATAAATACGGTCCCAAAAAAGACACAGACGAATTCTATCAATTATCAATCAACTTCAACAAAATCAACAAAAATATTTAATCGCATACTCGAATATGTAAAATATAGGTAAATATCCAAAACTAAAGTTGTTACAGACAAACTAATAACTTTCCTAACTTTTTTTGATCAACAAATTCAAAACCATACAAACCACTGTGCATCGTCATGGAACAATATTCAAGTATTTTGAAGAAAAAACCATTACGGTGCCACAGTTTGTGTCTAAGTGTAGATATTTTTAGACTTTAATTGTATGTGATATAATCCAGACAATACATAAAATTTCACCGCTTTATATCGAATAATGAACAATTTTCGAAAATTCGCAAAATGTCTTTCTTCCACAAACACTCGCTATTAAGAACATAAACTGCACCTCCACCCGGTGTAGGGCGTAAGAATGAAGAAGAGAAAAATTACACTCAACTAAACGAAGCGAAGATAAGCGTAGCTACTGTGTGTTTTAGTAGTTAAATAAACAAACTCATGACAATTTTTAAACCAATAAAAGCAGCAATAAAACACTTTGCACAGGTTGACTTAGTGCTGCTCTTCCACTTCGAATGCCGGCAAAACTGCCATAATTCCAAGCGAATGATAACCTACGATAGGGATTCTTACTCAAATTACATTCTCTGTTAAACTGTGAACACTCCACCGCAATTACACACTAGTCTAGACTCTCTTTTGCTCTGTTGCGTTTGGGCATTTTCGGAATTTATGATTAATAAAGAATCATTAGGAGACATTTAGATACAAATGCATTTACATCGGAATTTATGAAGTTTTTAGCTTCGTTGTCGTAATATCGCGACAAACTCTCAAGCACGTTGAGAGACCAAAAAGTATTTGACTGCATCATCCATCTGTGTACAGCTTAAGTTTTGACACAACCCACCACATCCGCTGTCAAGTCATGTATTAAACAATATTTTCACTCATATAAACAAATTTATGAATTTGCGCACTTTTATTTACATTTTCTATTTCGTTTTTGTTGTTGCAGTAAACGCCAGTCTTCAAGCGCAGATACTTGGAATTTCACTCTTTCCGCTGGCCGTACGCTGACCCGATGCAAGACACAATTCGCAAGAAAACCACGCGTTAAACTAATAAAATCCAAAGAATTATCAAAGGAGTCTCTTGTTTTCGAAGAGCCGGTAGGCCACTGAGCGTTTACATGCGGGTATTCGAAAGATACTTTGTTTGTCTTGTTTTGTGCTAACCCTCAACGTAAAGTATCTCATAGACATTCTCCAATGTTTACAACCTCGCTCGCTCTCTTTGTGGGCTGGCGAATTCACTCACAGCTGTTGTCATTAACCTTTAATAGTAACTGAGGGCCGAAAAATTATCATGTGGCTGAAACGAGTAAATTGTGTTGGGATTATTTTAGGTTACTTTCATAATTAGGCATGGAGGTTGCTGAATGACTGGATGGCTTGCAATTTTATTATCCTAACCAAATGTTAAAATCGAAATTATTAAGCTGAGTTTAAACTACTGTGGCTTTGAGAAAGGCCTTTTCAACAAGCTAAAATTTGTGGTAAGAATATAATAGCTGGAAAAATATAACTATGGTAGAAGTCTTGTAGACAAGCTCATGAATTCAAACAGGGCGAGCACAGAGTGGATAGCCACTGTAAGTTTGGCCGGTCCGAATATTATACACGCATGTATTGCAATCCACATTGTCTTTAACAAGGTACCGACTAATTGTCATATACCTATAAATGGACTTTCCAGTAGAAAATCAGATTTTTAACATTTCAATAACTGCGTCAACAATTTATATGGCCTCTTCAAATGAACATAAAATCGAAAGGTTCCGATCCGTATTAATCAACCACCAGCGTAAGTTGCATTTTATTATTGTAATAACGGATGAATTCAGAAAGAAGAATCTAAAGTATCAAGCAACTTTTGACATAACATGTTTCATAACTTTTCAAGTCGATTGGCATATAAAGGCACGATAACTGTCATAAATCTCTATGAGATTTCTTTAAACTTAGCACATCTTTACGTGGCCACATCGTTTTCCTTCCAGCAATACAAATTGGCTGTTTTCACCAAATTCCAGGGCCCATCACCGGAACGGAATTAAATTCGATAATAATTTTGATTTGTTTCAGTTTCTGAAATTAAAACCAAACATACACAAAATTTTTTTTGTGTATTGTAATTGTGTTGTAATTTCAGAGGAAATTATATTATTATGTTATTACTATATTATTATTATGTTATATTATTGTATTGTAATTTCATAGGAAATTACAAACAATTTTGATTTTGATGCTTACGCCCGAAATTAAATTATAAACAATTTTGATTCCGATTCTGTTCATGAAACCTTTTGTTTGTATTTCATTTGAAAAATTTCATTTCAAAAAACCAGACCACATTTTTGAGCAATTGTGAGAATTTCTGAGAGCCTGGTATCGTGAATTCAGAAGATAACTTATTTGAAGCATTTTTACCTTTTGCAGATTAGCGTCAAGCATTTTACTCTGTCTGGAAACGAAACTATATTAGGTTTAAATTCTAATGCAGGCTAAGAAACGGAACTACATAAAGCTATATTTTCGTTAAACGTTCAAGACTCAAAATATCTGTTTCACTGTGTTTCGATAGGGAAACAGAATCAATGTAGGTTTAAAAATTATGTTTCAGGTAATGAACGAATCAATGTATGAAGCGAGTTCTTATTTCAAATATGGAGAAACACATTTCTAATGTACTTTATATAAGTTTACAATGTTAAACACAAAACGAAAGTGAACTTTCGTGAAAGTCCCTTGTTTGCAACTTCTAATTTGTGAACTACACCTACGTAAGTTATGATTTGTAATGAATAGTACGAGGGGTGATCAAAATATAACCGTTATTTTCAAATTTCGTGTGTTACGTCCCGTAAAGTTAAAAAAAGTCTAAAGATTTATCATGTCCCTGCTGGTATATCCCACTCATGCATTCTTAGCTCCATACCTGTCAAGCGTTTGCACTGAATTCAATCAAGTTTAACATACATCATGCGTTTGATGAACTTATTTCTGATAATGAAAATAAACCGCTTTGCTACGCACATTCGTGTATCTCCCATATAAAAAAAAAAGATTTATCAAAATTGAATTTTCCTCTGTAAACACAAATTCGTAGATTGTAGTAACTTAAATTGTTGTCAATTGCATTAAATTGTAATCCTGGTAAAATTTGAAAAAAAAAATTAACCGGGCAATCCGGTACCTCTCATAAAAATTACCCAATTTTATTTATACTCGTATGTAGCTAACTAAATTCATATCTTTCATTCAATTGTGTGTCATTGAAGGCAGTGAACAAATTGTAACAACTAAGCTTTAATTTTATTTTAATTTACGCATTTGTTGATAAG
Source organism: Philornis downsi (assembly GCA_019455685.1). NCBI lineage: Eukaryota > Metazoa > Arthropoda > Insecta > Diptera > Muscidae > Philornis > Philornis downsi. The sequence goes on from JAHXMU010000014.1 coordinate 6,575,252, forward strand.
ATCCTTGCGATTTACCGTCTTAATTGTGACACTCTGCATACTCTTGCGCCAATGCAAAGAGGCTTTATTTGGAGGTTATGTTCAAATTTATGTTAAGGCCGTACATGAACAAATTTTTTCCTACCGTATGAATTTGTATCACTTGTGACATCTGCGGGAGATAGAGTCGTGAACGATACATTGACTCATTCTCATACATAGACTTGGCCCAGTTGTCTAATGAAAATTTACGTTTTTTGAATATGTTTCCAATAAACACGTGCGCCATTATGGTGGGGTCTAAAAAAGTAAACGATCTGGAATGGTGTTTTCTTGTATGTTCATAATTCTACCGTCGCCTTTTAATTAATTAATAAATAAATTAAATTATTGCAAAATAAAAAAAATGTCAATTTTTCCAGATATGAATTCAGTCCATTGGTTCGATTTCAAACATTTTTCTGCATGATAATTTTAAACACAATTTCACCCAACTGAAGAAACCATAAAAACAGAAAATAAGACTCATTTCTAAGAATGATTTTGCAAAAATAATCAAACAAATTTTTGTAAATAGAAAAATTAGTTCCGTTTGTGGAAAAATTTGATTCGAGTCGTTAAAAGTTTTCTTAAATTGGGAAAATTATTTCGGCCAAATGACCTTCGCCACTTTGGTCGCACTTTAGATAGTTTCCCAGACAATAAATTTGCTATTTCTTCTCCCTCCTTTAAGACTACTAAAATCAGCGGATCGTCCACATAAGAGCGAGAAAAAAGAAGTCTGGAGCAATTAATAGATCAATAATTTTAATTTTTATTATTCTGCCTCACTCTATATAATCCGTTTCTCTGAACACGTTTCTTTGTAGTAGCGCTCCATTTTTAATAACCCCGAAGTATCACCTTTTCCATTTCAGTTATATTTTTACTATAATTTTAACTATATTTAGGATAACTGAAGTTACAACATGAGGGTTAATGCAGTTCTGGATAAAACGAGACGAACTAACTGAAACAATTAAGATCACTCACTAGAAAAATGCATAAATGCACAGCTAAGATGACTCTCAGCTGGCAGTAGGTACACTTTGATATGTAGTAGTTTTGTTGATGTTGGCCAAAATTATCTAGATTTCGCTCTGTGATTTTGTGCGTTCTTTTTGTTTTGTTGTGATCACGTAGTTCATTGTCTACATACAAAAACAAAAAGATGTATACTCTAAATGATGAAACGGGTATCCAAACACCGCACATCTGTTTTTAGTGCAAATAGTATTGAAACAACCAAATTAAAATACTTAAATAACTTCCTAATTTGCCAGTTTCAACAACTGGTTCTAATAACAACCATCATATATTATATAATATTTGGTTTCCTAAGAACATTTTTAAACCATTATTAAAGAATTTCGGTATGAGTGTTAGTGGCAAAACTACTAAATTATACTTCTAAGAATGTATGCAAAAATTAAAAAAAAAAAGACAAATAAAATAAAATATTATAAGCAATTATAAAATTTGTATAATTAAAGCAATCCATTATTTGTGTAAGGTATCAAAATATTTATTTAGCATTTCCATTTTGAATGTAATTCCATTACCCCTTTTACATAGAAACCCTCGGGACAGAGTCCGCGGGGGTTTAACATGAGTCTCGCCGTGAAGGCCTTACCCATGGTGTGCTTATCACACTGGACATATTACACTGCGATTGCCAGGGTCCCCTGGAATAGCGAAGTTGACTTAGACTATCTAGGAATAGGAGCTGACTATCTAAGAATAGGAGCCAGAAGATACCAAATTGATTATGCTAGTATGGAACATAATCCCACTGGCGGATATGAGGCCTATCTTACCAACTCTGCTACTTTATGGGTTTGTAGCACCCGGCTGCATAATGCAACTCCACATTCGAGCACAAGGTTTCTACCAGTAGTTTTGATTTCAACCAAAAACCTGCGTGATGTTCCCGCTAGGAGACCAACACCAAATGATCAGGCAAGAACTCTGTGCTGGGGCCTTCTGATCCCCACGCTACCGGCCCTACTCACTGGTGCGAGCTGCGCAGCAAACCTGCTACCAAATTGTAATTTGTACACTATACTTCACGGGATTGGTCATTCTGCAGTAAAAATAATACAGGCTGGAAATTTTTACATACCTGCAGGTGCGAAGACCCCAGGTAGATGGGACTTTGCAAGGATGCAGTGCCCTCACCGGTGGGAGACGGGCAAAACTTCAAACCCCTTCCGCTCGCCGATAGTGAACAGCAACCATGACATATAAACAAAGGGTAACCCACGCTGTCCGTACACTCCTGGGAGATCAAAAAGACACAGATGACACAGGACACGAACCCGAGACCTGCCCGTGTGAATCCCTGTCACTCTCGACACCAGACAATGCCTCTGGTCAGACCCTGTAGCTAACCTACTCCCAGTTCCAACCCCTTTCGTTCCAGCGACTGGTGTCCCTGCAACGAGCAGCAGCTGCCGCCTATCAAGCTGAACGAAATTGTGGGATTTGCTCGATCAGAACAGTTTCGCAGCTGCTCAACCATCAGGTCAGACTGACTTCAAAAAAGCCAGCAGACCCACTTCCTACAACTAAGTCACAGTAGCCCTACGCCGAGCAAACGCCCAAGAAGCAAACTCCGTTGTTCTGGCCAAAACGCCCTGGGTAGAGAGCATATTGCTGACTATTCAATCATCACTTGACCTAACTATCGCTATCGCTGCAAGTCCCTTATATCCCTTCTTCTGAGGCGAGTTTTTACAAGAGTACAAGTTCGACGTAGACAGGAACAGATGGCAATTACTTAGTGCCAGTTTCGGACTATAAAGTGAATATATAAGAACCTACCAATCAAGCTTCCACAGCTTTTGGCCAGTCACTGTCGATGTGTAAAATATATCGTTGTCCAGATGGAACACAATTACACCTCTAATGGCAAAGAAAAAAATGGTCCACTTGTTGTCAGTACAATTTCGAATTAAGAGTTAGGTCGTAGGCGAGCAATTCATAGTAGATGGTTCGCTGCCAATCCTACCAAACACGCAGTAAAACTTCCTGACCGTTTATCCCGGATGAGCCATAGTTGGCGCCGGCTCACTATAATTCGATCACGTTCGTTTTCGCTTGATGGTAGTAAGCGTTCCACTTTACATCACTTCGCTTAAGGTGTGGGTAGATTCCATTGCGCTTCAGCAGTGATTCGCAGATGGAACTCGGTCTAGGAGATTTTTTTGCGTTAACTGTTGTGACACCCATAAATCGAGTTGCTTTTTGTATCCAGCCTTTTTTAAGTGGTTCTAAACGGTTTTTTGTGTAATGTTTTGCTACTGGGCCATCGAGGGAGTGTTTATAAGGCGGTTGAGTGGCATTATTTTACCGACAATTTACATTCCTTGGTGTGGTGCATCTTTGACATTAAAATTACCGGAACGGAATCAACGAAATCAAAATTGCACGAGGTTAGTTGTTACAGCATTAAGGCCACGTTTTCGTTTTCTACCTACAAAGGAAACTATAAAATACAACGTATTTTCTCTCCGCTGGTGCCCACCATAGATGCACGTTCGAACAATAATGTGTCAAGCAGTTACAAAAACATCTGAGTAGTTTTTGTGTACGAAATCATATCATATCCAACGCCATCTAACGTAGTCCGAAAAAACAATGGAGTTCTTGCTACTATGCTCTATATTTAACTACCTATAAGTTTTCTGTATCTCTTCCCTTCTCTCTCAGCCTAATCACAACAATATTTGATATGAATACAATTTAACCCGACCCTTCTAACAGAGTCTCGGAGGATCTTAATTAGTTTACGAAGACTTGTCACCCTTGCACATTGAAAGATTTCTAGAACTCTGCCATAAAGTGGAAAGGAAACGTAAAGGATAAACATGAACTTTGCTTTTTTATTCTAATCGCCATTTAAGTAAATAAGTGAACAATCCCGCCCATCTTTAGTGCCAAGGTGAGCTTAACAAACGCATCAAGCTCAAAATTCTTAAGCAGTTGACCCATCCAGTACGTTGTTCAGTGATGACATATTTTGGAGGTTCGTGTGCATTGGAATAGTAAGGGTGTCCTAGGGAGGTTTAGCCCATCTATAACCTTTTCAGCATCCTTCGGGGTTTTCAGATTAGGTGCATTTAGAATTTAGTTTAGAATTTATTGGCATGTCAATGTTCATGCGATCATTTGTATAACAAGTAATTAAAGGCGTAATATAATATTATTTATTTATGATCTTATGTCTTAATTTGAACTAAATCGGACAATGCAGTACGATGTTATAATTGCATGAATTTTCGAAACCTATGCAATTATCTGCATTTTGAAGGGATCGTCTAAAGCCGCGGATTTTTATGTCAGAATTGCGTCCTATTATGAAAGGGATGAATGCCAATTTCGTAGACAATCGTGAAATGCAAAAGAATGATATGCTACGATAGATTTTCAAGTTGCTTTTTATTGAAAGTTAGACAAGATATATCTGAACCCACACTATTTTCAAAGTAATAGTCAGTTTTATAAAGAAATTATCGTGTGTTAAAATTTGTCCCAGCTGCCCTAGTATATATGTAAGGCATTAAAGGAAGGCATTAACGATCTATACTCATGACTTTCGTTACTCACAGTTCATGAGTTTTGAGTATCAGCCTCTACCCAAGAATCAAGTGATAAATAATGAGAGATTAGTTTTTCATAAGCGACAGCAGTGAAGACTAAGAGGTGCAACAAGCGGACTGATCGTCGTATAACAACTACAAAAACATCTACTGAATAATATAAAACGAAAGAGAAATCGGTGTTATTATCGGCGAAATTACATACATATTCATATATATTGGGTTATCCATTTAGTGGTTTCAAAACCGCCGATCTGGCATGGCTACCAGCTGTTAAATACCTGTTAACTGAAGTGTTATTTATTTAGTGAAAGGTTTGTCATTTACGAATATGAATCAATTAACAACCGAATTCTAGTCTAGAAGTGTCATTGGGCCGTATTTTTTCGAAAACTACCTCAAAACGATCCACTGCTGCAACCGATCCAGAGGCGTTCATTTAAATGACATTATATTTCGTACATAAGGCCAAGGTCCAAGTATTATAATGAAATAAAAGTTCGATCGAAATCATAGCTTTGTGTGTGTCTTATTTAACTTTACTTGAAAACGAAAAATGGATAACCCTGCGTATGCGTATGTAAAAGGGGAAAATCGATTTTTGCCGCGCAGTTAATATTTCTGCGCACTTGATTTAGAAACAACAAATCCTCCCTTTACGCACCTCTTAAAAAGACTTTTTTATTTGAGTTCTTTCCATGTCTTCTATTTAGTTTCTGCATTTTCAAATTTTTCAAAATGAGTTTCATTGCCCGCGATTTCTTTATAGGTAGCTGATGGATCGCATCTAAGACCGTTGTCGCGAGTTCTTATTAGTGATATATGGCCAGTTTCTCTCATTTCTCGCTGATTCGTGAGAAAATAGGCGTTGCTCATTGCACACCGCATTTGGCGGTGAGATATAAATTGTGACTAACGACTCGTGGGTGATGAGTTACGGATCTGGCTCATCGCTTGTGTGTAAACGCTTTTACTCATGTGTTGTAAGTAATCTGCTACTCTCATGAGTCGAATGTAGTGAGTTTAAGGAACTCATCTGGTGAGTAAGTTACTCAATACTCACTAAATGCAGTCTCAGCTTTAAAATGTTTCTCTAAGTACTAAGGTATAGTCCGAATTTGATCAAATGGTTTTTTTATTAATAAGTGCTTCAAATTCCGTTCACTTTTGTTGTTGTTTCGGTTGCTATTACGTTTCGAATATTAAATGCTCCGCAGTAGTTATTTAATCTAAAATTGTTATTACTTTCTTTAGCAAATGCAAATTAAGTATTATTATTGAGTATTATTAGCTTAATGTTGTTTGCACAACGTGGTACCCTTTTATTCAAATATTGGCTTTTGAAACTAGGCTAAGTTTAAAGAAAATCTTTGTTTATACCGCGACAAAAAAAAAATTCTCTTATCCCCAAAGACATAATTTCTTCAACACTCAGTATCATTTATTTTTTCTCAAATTGCGCATTTAAGGGTTAGACGCAGCGCACAAGTGGTAAATGAAAGCCGCTTCAAGAGTGTTAAGATAAAGAACTATGACATATTCTTAAAACATTAAAGGAGTATATTAAGCGAGCTCTCTGTATATGCCGGCAAATTAGTTCAGTCGTGTCAGCCAAGTCGGACAGGTAGTTCTACACGCGGTTTCGTGTCGAAAATTTAATCTTTAAGGTAAACAAAAGTGTTGTTGCTAATATTTAAATGGCCATAAAAATTACTTGTGAAATCGTTGTATCGCTAACTTATTATGCAAAGTGTATAATGGAATAATCAATTCAGTGGGCTTGACATGGAATTATACGCAGTTAATTGAGATTGCAATAACAATTTGAAGTCATTTTATGAAATCATTGCAATTGTAAGCGTTGCAGATTGCTGAACTGCAAGAGATAAATGCAGGGAAACTGTGCATCGACACTGGGAAAAAGAGATAAACATTCTTTCGCAAATCGTTTAAGTTTGTACTGAATCTGTGTTTAAGAGAAAGTGTGAAATTATTGTTGTTATTAATATTATGTGGACACATTCTAATAGTGATGGAATGAAAAGCGTTTGTACCCTATATCACAATGTAACAAAAAGTTATTTTTTTCTAATATGTTTATAACAATCAATAACTTTGTGACTTTTGGATAAGTAATATAAAATCGAAGTTATTTTTCGTACCGAAAAATATGCTTCATGGATAAGAAACATTTTATATTATTACTAAAGTTTCACAACTGGGATTTAAAGCGGATCGATGCCAGTCATGTAACATATCCTATGATTAATTACAGTGCTCGGTCGAATTTTTGTCACATTTTCATGCTTGCTGTCAGGTTTGTTTGAAGGAGATATAAGAATAACGTAATAAATTTCCGATTTTGACGATTTTTGATTTACACATTCGACTACTAGGATGAGAAAAGTATGCTTCAAATCCATTATTTTAAGCAGAAAAAGTTATGTTTGTGACGTCATATATAACAGCAGATATTGTTAAGTTTTCCAGAAAATTGCAAAATGTCCTTGTTGAAACAAGAATATCTTAAATTTTTGAATTTTTTTTTTTTTTAATCGCTAATGGGTATACTTCCAAGTTTCACATCCAAATTTCAAAGATGAAACGTTATGACTTCAGAGAATATGGCATTTATCATTTAAAACAAAATTGTAATAAAAGCGTATTTTTTTTTTAGCTTTACGCTACACAAATTTTTAGTGTCTGCAATTTTTTCACTACCTGTATATCTATACCAGGAAATTTTTAAATGATTTATCTGAAATTTTGAGGTGAAATTGCACATAAAAATATGTATACTAATATTATATATGTAGCATTATATATAACTAAAGATGGGTTGATTTCGAAGCTGGTCCATCGGCCCATACGAGAAATGAACCCACCTCTAGAAAAGTGTTGATTTTCGGAGTTTCTTTTTTTTTTTTTTTTTTTGAGGTAGCAATAAATTCATTCGTTCATTCATTAATTTAAATTAATTCAATGCACCTAAACACAACTTCTAAAAAAATGGTATTTTTCAATATTTTGTCTACAATTTTACTAATTATATATAAATATACTCGTATGCTGGAAAGACAATTTCAAGCTAGTTAACTTTTCTAAAAAAAAAATTTTCGATAAGTTAGTTCTCGGACTTTAATTATCAATTAACTGATATACTCGTACCCAGTGAAAGCTGATAAGTTTTGGAAGGAACCGTCTCAGTTCAAATATTTTTTAATTCTGCAAATAGCTTTCCCTGGTAGAGTGTATGTAAGTCTCGTTTCATCCGAACATTTGACACCTGCTTAGCTTTAAGCCTGTTCATTCCAAAATTTGGGCATATCTGTGTAAAATATGAAAGAAATTAAAGGCGGACTTTTTGATATATTGTCCAAGACACATCAAAATTTGACCGGTGTCGGTTTGGGGAGTTTGTCAAAATTCTTCGATTCCACCTGGCTTTGCCTTCACGTCATCTATGTGAAGTCAAAGTGTCAATTTATCATGAATCAGCTTGGGAAATTCTCCAACGGACCCGTAGATCCATCTACTTCTAAGTGAATAATAGCATGAGAGCCTAGATTACAAAGATTCTATCCTAATATTACTAATTAACTAGAGAAAACGAGAAGCCCTCTTGTATTTTTATACCATATTGAAAACAGATATTCAACACGTTATTGCACATTTCATAGCTGGTTATAAAAGAAACACGAAAATATAAAATTCAGTTATTTATTTCTTTAATTTTATTCAAATACAGGGTGGGCCATAAGGGTGATGGAAGTTTAAATATTCAATTAAAAAAAAAAAACTACGAAATATAAAAAAAATATATTTGTATTTTTAAAAAGTAGAAGCATGGGAATTTTTAAGACTTAAAAATAATGTTGTCCAAATGGCTTCACTTGGCTGCTTGACACTCTTGGAACCGAAGTCGCAAATTTTGGAAAACTCGTTGAAAAGTTGTTCTCGATATTTTGTTACTTTCCTGAATAACGTTCCTCTTCAACTGCTCTAAATTTGTCGGATTATTCTCGTAGACTACCGATTTGAGGTAGCCCCATAAAAAATAATCGCATGGAGAGAGATCGGGGCTACGTGGGGGCCATTCAATATCCCCCCTTTTCGAAATGAGTTTTCCAGGAAAAACATTTTTCAGCAGCTCTATGGATACCTTAGCCGTATGGCATGTGGTCCCATCCTGTTGAAACCACATCCTCGAGGTATTGCCTTGAAGTTCTTGCAAAGCTGGCACCAAAAAGTCTGCTAGCATGTTGCAATAATTGTTCGCTCTAACCATCGTAAACTGAAACACGAACACGGTCCACAATGTCGGCTGATCGTGCAGAAACTGGGCGACCGCGAACCGTAATTGGTACTGTTGAGCCGGTTGTTTCGAACATTCTGATCCATTTTCGTATTACATTGGCGCTTGGAACTTCACTTAAATCGTGTAAACTGTGTTCATGCCGATACAAACGTCGTGCAGTAATCACTGATTTATTGTTTTCGTAATACGCTCGGACACAAAATGCACACTGCACTCCCGTGTACGGCTCCATGGCGACTAAATTTCCAGGAAGCGGCGCAGCGAACAACATATCCCCCCGCCACCCCGCGCCGCGCATTACCGAGAAATTGAATATTTAAACCGCCAACACCCTTATGGCCCACCCTGTATAACACTTACCAATTGAAATTAACTAATATCTTATACAATTTTTTTTGTTACAATAAACAGCAACACAAATTCTTAACTATAAAATTACAGCGGCAAACGGAAATTCAAATGGCTTCACCTTCCACCGGGGGTTATGTGATCTTTGACTGCGATGTTGGCAACGATGATGCCTGGGGTCTGTTGATACTCATCAAAGGTGAGCAGCTGTTTCAGAAGGTGTCTCTGAAGAGCAAAATTCCTACAGGAGATGGCGAGAAGCCACAGGCACGCGAACCCTACAAAATATTGGGAATCACTTGTGTCCAGGGCAACACAGATGTAGATAATTGTGCCAAGAATGCTTTGCGTGTATTGCAAAGTGTCGATCGATTGGATGTAAGTTATGGGAATGTAAAGAATGTATCCAAGAAACATGATTTTAATTAAATACAATTTCCAAGTAGTTCTCATGAGTAACACTATATACATTCTCTAGATCCCTGTATACAAGGGCTGCAATAAACCCATTATGCCACGCACCTGGAAAAACGAGGAAAACTTCCATGGCCAAGACGGTTTTGGAGATGTGCCCAATTTGCCAGAAGTGACAGACACTCAAATACAGCCGGAGCACGCCGTCAATATGATGTATCATTTCGTGTGTCAGGTCAGTAAGAAACGCCAAAGGATTAACTATTTCATAACCAAGATAATAAATTGCAGTACCCGAATAAGGTGGACTTTCTTCTTTTGGGTCCACTGACAAATTTCGCCATGTGTATTAACATGTACGGGTCGGATTTCATCGATAAAGTGCGGAATGTCTGGATAATGGGTGGCAATTACAGGGGTAACTTTGATTTATATAATAATATTAGAATTACTTACATTTTCGCTTCAAACTCTTCACAGGAAAAGGAAACATTACCAAAAGTGCCGAATTCAACTTTATGATGGATCCCGAGGCAGCCCACATAGTTCTGGAGTCCATGAAAACACCGGTGACATTATTGCCCTGGGAGACGTGTATA
>JAHXMU010000014.1:6590549-6624491 GCA_019455685.1 Philornis downsi
GCAACTGAATACTGGTAATGTTTCGAAAATTTGCAAATATTTTAAATATACATATACATTTTTCAACATTGTTCAGGAATTATTGTATTTTTTCAGTACTTTTTGCTTTGTTGCAAATATTTTGCATATTTTTATTCTTTAGAGTATATAAAATATTCAATTATTATATTTTTAAAGTTTTGATTAATTTGAATATTTTCATTTCTCTGAATATGTTGAAGTTATTTAATGTTTTTTAAATGTTTACAAATTTTAACAGTCTGGACATTTAGAACATCTTCAATATTTTGACTATCTGAAATGTAATATTTTGAAATTGAATATTTCAGATACATTGGATAATAAGAATGCTTGAGTGCTTTGCAAGTTTTGGACTCTTCCAATGTTTTACATATTTTAAATGTTTCAAATGTTTTGAATATTTGAAATATTTGAATATTTTGAATTTTTAAATTTTTTAAATATTTTGCATGTTTCCAATATTTTGAAATTTTCGAATATTTTGAAATTTTGAATATTTTGAATATACTGAATATTTTGAATATATAGTTTGAATATTTTGAGTATTTTGAATACTTTGATATTTTGAATATTTCGAATATTTTGATTTTTTGGAATATCTTGAATTTTTGAATACTTTGCATTTTCCAATATTTTGAAATTTTTAATATTTTGAGTATTTTGAATATATTGAATATTTTGAATATACTGAATATTTTGAATATCTTAAATATTTTAAATGTTTGGATTATTTTGAACATTTTGAATAATTTAAATATATTGAATAGCAATAGCAAATTATTTTTCAACGTTATGTTATGCGTATCAACAAAAAATGACAAAAATCTTGTCAACCTATGTTATTTTCTCGAATTCTCTTTAACTTCTGCCAAGCTAACAGACTAGGGATGAAAACAGTGCTAGTTTATTATGGGAAATAGAAACGGGCTATCCAACCTTTTAATGGTACCCGAACACATCACACACGCTGGCCGAAAACATTCAATTTACCACAGTAATGAGATTACTTTACATTTTCCATCCTGTTTTACTTTAATAATTCATTCGGAGTAAATTTTAAATAGATGATACGATACACTACATTCGACCAATTAATATGATCGAAAATTGGTTGTAAAATAGCTCACAAAAAACCTGCTTAACTCTGACAATACTTTTGTGAGTGAAAAAGTACAAATGTTTCGTTCATTTCGTTTATCCCTGATATGTTTATAAACATGTACAATAACCCAAGTGTTAACAACATGATGTTATCATGTTCCGTCAGCATACCACAGTTTGTTTATACGGATTCATGGCAATATTGTTGTTTGTATAACTAAAGAGATTATGTTAAAAACATGAGAAACAATTCGCTCATGGTTTGTTGTTATAAATCCGGCGATTAGAAAGAAAACAAATAGAAGGAATTTTGTGGCAGTGTTGCCATAGCAAAATCAACGTAAACAACGTAAATGATTTATGCGTGCTGTGGATGATATTGGAAAAATGTATCAAGATAAACACAAAAGGCGTACATTTTGTTCACACATGTATTTAAATACATACATATATCAAGAAAAAAAGCGTTTTTAAAATAGTGTAAAATTCTGCTCTGGCAATGTTGAATGTTCAGATGGCAACATGAGAAAATGGTTATCTCTTGTTAAATACATGATATTCATTTCAGCTTTCAAATATGATTTTTATTTTGGTTTAATTTTTAGAAATTAAATAATTGCAAATGAAAATGTATAAGCAATGTTTATATGTACATGTCGTTATACACATAATATATATTTGACAAACAGGTATAGAAGCATATAGGATGTGCAGCAAACTTAATAAATTGGATATACTTAAGAGATCCGGTTCAGCATATGCGCTTTATACAGACTCCGTTTTAAGAAAGAACAAATTATGCCGATGTTCTCGATTAAAATGGAAGAAAAAGCTGGACCCTTTAAAAATAAAAAAAAAAAGATAAAAACCTGCACTAAAATTCATCTGGGCATACTAGTGCTGAATAAGTTACGAGGAAGGTCCCCAAAGTAGATAACCTAACAAAGAAAACTGAAAAATTGGGAAACATTTTTTTTTTCAACATAATCTCCTACACTTTCGATACACTTTTTCTTGCGATATTCAATAGCTTCTATCTGTCAAACTCCTTAAAATAGCCATCGACCGCAGATCCCACTTCTTCACTATTGGCAAATTTTTTAGCACCGACCCATTTTTTCAAGTTTAAAAATAGAAAGTAGTCAGAGGGAACTGATAAAGCAGTTCGAAATTTAATTCATTAATTTTGGTCATTGCAATAGCGGTTGTGTGAACTGGAGTATGTCTTGCTGAAACCACATTTTTCCCCCAAATGCGGTATTTTTTTCTATAATTTTATCACCTAAACACTGCAACAAATTAGCATAGTATTTGCCATTGATAAAAATAATTCTAAACCTCGCCAAACACTCTACTGAAACGTCTTCATGATACTATTTTTGCTCTATTAAAAGAAAGTGTGGAATCATCTTGCGCATGGATTTCTCAATCAATATGCGATGTATATCACTTTTTGAATTGCCTATCATTTAAGCTAGCTCAGACACCTTCAGCCAATATCATTTTGTGGATTTTCTTAACCGCGTCTGGCGTGGGCACCTCGATTGGTCGACCACAACGGTGTTCGTCTTGGCTCGTACGGCCTCGTTTAAACTTTGCTGCTACCTAGTATTTTACAGTCGTAAACCAAGGAACAAGCTCCCCCAGAGTATAATCTAGCTCGGTTTTAATATTAGTTGGACTCAGACTCTTAAAAATGGAAAATTTGAATTACATAACGGTGACCAAAGTTTTTGATTAATAGATGATATGATGATTTCGGCGGAACTTTGCCCGTCCTCTTCGGCGCCGCACAACAAATTCCTTATGTAAGACTTTTCGTGCTCCATCGGCGTGCACCTGCTTTTATGATAGTTGAGAAAGGGCTCTGTAATTAAATCACATCTTTTGGCACGCAATGTTGCTCTTCTTCTAATCTTCAGTCTGGCATTCGGAATCGGAGAATATTAAATCTACTTGGCAGCTCATTATCGATTCTTGTGAACGCTGCAGTAACATATTGCGGTTTTAGGCCAATGATGTGTATATAGTAGGAGAACTCAAGTAACATGAAACCTTCGCTTTTTTTATTATAGCTTTCCTTATAAGCGTCCGTGAAATTAAGTTGATGCGATTACGCCATAACTTTTTACCTTGTCTAATGCCCCGTTTAAAGTAGTTTCGCTCAGCAAAATTATTGCCTATATTCCCTGAAGATTTCGGTCGGGCAGTGTTCTTGTACACAATCGTGTCAGCTTCGTAGGAATAACAAACTCAGTTGGTCGGCGTCATATCGAATAGAACAGGATTTAAGACTGTTATATAATAGTCTCAATAAGAGCTCATGTGCGATGCGTAAAAGGCTGGATGGCTTGAATCGCTTTTTTTAATTCAGATTCCAATCACATGGCATGATCTCATTTAACCGAACCATGTTCAGGAGATGATGCACTCGCATTAATAGCTTAACCCAACCGGTTTTTAACACATCTTTCTGAAGGCCATCATCATCTGTTGCTTTGTTCTTCCTAAGCCGAGATACTGATACTTTCATTTCGTTTTGGCTATTCGGCGGATAGTTTACTCGTATGTCGATATTTTATATCGCGTCCTTATCAGCAGCTACAAGAGTTTATCTTCTTATCAGCGGCATACTCTTCTTGCCCATAACTAGGTTTCCATCATCATATTGACAGGAGGGGAGCACTGCGAAATAGTTTTTACTTTTCGCCTTTTGCTCTAATTTTCGGGCTCCCCTGAATTGCTGTAACTTTCGACGGTCTGCCTCTCTCCCTCTTTCTCATTCTCAACGAAGCTTCTTTCGCTCTGTTCAATCTTCTTAATATCTTGATTGCAACAAGGAAATATCGGAGTCTATGTTAGAACCACCCATCACATGCGTGTTCGTTATCAGCTTTGTATTGCTTTAATTAGAAAATAATCAAGTAAACCACTGGTCCGAAACTAAACCATCTGAATCCATTAACGGAAGTGTTCCTATGTATAATGAATTTCCGAATGTTGACCCAAGAGAAGCTTCCCTTCAAACATTGGCTTTAAAATCGCCACTCACATTACGAATGACGTCCTCACATTCAGTCGCTCATATGTTGTCGCTTTAGACTAGTCGTCTTTTTTCGTCGAGATGGTTAGAGCGGCGAAAAAATGTGTTTGCTTTAATTTTGTATTTTGGGGATAAATCTGCATCAAAATTCATTTTTTTAATGCCTGTGAAAAGAATCGGCACATTCCTGGCGCCACTGTTCCTCTAAAGATTACGTCGCCAACATGTTTGCCGTCTCGTGTTTTTTCTTTTCCTTCATTTTCGTATTTTTATTGCCAGCTCCCGACGGCGCTCACTTTAGCGCCGCCCATGACATACATCAGCGAGAAGGCTTGAAATACAGTTTTCACATTGCATCGCCATGACGCCGTTATCTTATCAAAGTACAAATTTATCAGTAATACGTTTTAAGATAACAGAGATGTCATCAGCGTTTACAGTACTCCTTTCGCACTGCACTTTCTCGATTTCTAAATTCTACACTCCCTATCTTTAAATGTTTTTTTTTCTAATTTTGTGTACTATCAGTAAATAGTTTGACATAAAGTTTCAATTTGAAATAGTGTACAAAATCCGGAAATCTGTCTCCTTGTACGCTATTCAAATTAAAATTAACATGGTCGTTACTAAAACAACAGCTCTGACAAAGTATTAAGGACAGGGACCACCAGAAAAGATTACAATGAAATAAATTTTAAAAACTTCTATGTTTCTTCAGAAATCCTATTATAATGTCACAGTTAGTTATAATGTATTTTTTAAAAACCATTAATCAAAACACAAACATTATCGAAAATGTTAAATGGAACTAATGTCTTCGTTTTCTATGGTGGCAAACCGCTGTTCTTATGTTACAGCATAGCCATTATCCACTTAAGTTCGCCCGTTTGTCTTGAGAGTACTTAGAAACACTCAAAATCCCGACAGGCATCACTATATGTGGAAAGTGAATTTAATTTCAATTAATTTACCTTAAATAATTTTTTTTTTCTTATCAAACATAATTCGAGTACTTAGATAATTCATACAAATGCTAAAATTAATGGCAGACAATCAGCAAAATGATAAGAACAAAATGTGTAAAACACAATGCATTGTTTAGAGGCAGCAGTATTAATAAAAAGACAAATATTTGAAATGGAAACTAAATTTATGACCGCAAAACATTAGCACTCTGATATTGAGTCACCCACCACCACCCACTTGACAATCAGAAAGTCTGTAGTGCGTAAAGGTTCTAAAGAAATGGAAACGAGAGTACAAACATGTCTTTATAACATTCAATATGGAGCAAATATTTTCATGGCACTCAACAATAACTACACATTCATTGTGCGCGACAGCCCACCATATAAACTCACTGTTTGCATGCATGACAATAAAACTCAGAAGATAAATGAAATCAAAGCACTTTTTTCTAAGATTTCTATCGTACGTGTCGTGTTTTCTTTTCTAAGTGCAAAACTATCAGTGGCGCCTTTATTGGAATAACCCAGATTTCCAGTGTATGGCACTTTGTGCAGCAAGCACATTGTTGGTTCCTTTACTTCTATGCCCACTCGCCACCAGAACGGCTATCCTCGCTGTGAATGCGTTCCAGTTTCTTTCGTTGATAAGAACGTCACTAGGCGGAGCGTGTTGGCTTTAGCTTCAATGAACGGACTATAAAATATTTACATAATTTCAAACAAGGACATCAACCGTGTTTCGAATGTTTCGATTAATTGTTATGAATGGAAGATTTAATTACCAAAACCGTGTTAAAGGAAATGTGCTACAAATGTATGGATTTGTATGCGAAAACAATTTTATTCGGATTAAAGCAAAAATTTGTATTTATACATACGTACTGCTTCTTCCTTATTCCGATTCTTTGTGAATAATAGAATTTTTTTACTAATTAATATAAAAATATTTTGATATTTTTACAATTTTAGAGAATATTGGACAATTGGGGAAGTGATATTTTTAGGTGAGTATGTAAGGACTTACGTCTAAACATCTCTGTGAGTTTTGTGTGAATTTGGAATTTGAGGAACAGCTCTATTTTGACATCGCTATGGAATGGTAATAAATTAAGTAACATTTCAAATCGAGAGTTAACCAAAATACCAAGTTTTGCGAATTAAATCCGAGTATAAAAAAATTGTAAAATCAGACAAAGTAGAGTAGAGGTCCATAAACTTTCAATAACATACCGGGATATACATTTTTCTGTTTCAAAAGTAAAGTTAAACAAAACACACATAATCATAGCGATGAAACTTTTACTGCATTATAATGCTTGGACCTTGGCATTATGTACATATATATATATATGTATATATATATAAATGGTGTTCAAAAAGGAACGCAAGATTTAAATTACTGATGCATCAATTGAATTGTTTCTCTGGCTGTATGACATGTGGCGCCGTCTTGTTGAAACCCCATGTCCCCCACATTTATTTCTTCAATTCTAGGCACGAAAAACCTGGTTATCGTTTCACGATACCGAATACCATTGACTGTTTGCGCTTGACATGCCTCATTTCATAAAGAAAAGTCCAATGATTCCTCCAGCCCAAAATCCACACCACACAGTGACACGTTGAGGATGCATTTGCTTCTCGTGAATCATTCGACGATTTTCCTCACCCCAAATGCGACAATTCTGCCTATTGACGAAGCCATCAAGATGGAAATGAGCCTCGTCACTGAAGATGATTTTATCGGCACAATCAGCATTTTCATGTTGTCTCTCCAATACCCAATTAACGAACTCCCTTCGCTGTCCATGGTCAGCTGGCTTCAGTTCCTGAGTCAATTGAACTTTGTATGCATGAAGATGCAAATCTTTCGTCAAAATTCGCTGCATAGTGGATTTGGAGACACCAATTTGCTGAGCTCGGTGTCGAATTGAGGTGGATGGAGTTTGAGCGACATCATCACGTACAGCTGCGACATTTTCGGTCGATCGACCTGGTCGAACGCGCGTTGTCGTCTTTACATCACTAACAGACCTAGTTTTGGCAAATTTATCCTTTACAGTTGACTCTTTTGGAGCCTTACTGTGACCCCGAATTGATCGCAATTTGCGAACTGTAGCGGCAAAACTTTCACCATTTTGGTAAAACAATTTCACAATGAGAATGCGTTGTTCATTCGTGTAGCGCTCCATTTTTACTAACCTCGTACCTTCTACTAGCAAACAATAACAATTGTTCAATTGTCAAACAATGACACTTCGAATGGCGCCAAATTTAAATCTTGCGTTTTTGTTGGGACACCTTTTATATATGTAAATACAATGTCATTTAAATGATTCTGGATTGGTTACGGCAGTGGATCTTTTTGAAGTAGTTTTCGATCACTTTTTCGCGCATTTCGGGGGATATGTTTGGGGGTTAGCCGCGTAAACACGGTCTTTGAGTCTAACATCTTTAAAACGATTATTGATTATTGTGAAGTTACGCTTTCTGGAAACTTCTCATGCAATAAATCCAAAAACGTTAATTTCGTGTTTATGAACAAAGCTTTTTAAGTTCCCGGAACCAGAACATAACACTTTTATATAATACGTTTTTAATGACACCTATCCAAGTTCTCAAGTTCTCGCAACAGTTTTGCCATTCATTTTTAGAATTAGTTCTTAAAACCATGTTTAAGTGTCGTTTCTAACAAATGCTCTTAAACGTCAAAACTGAATTATACTCACTTAACTACTTAGACGGCGACTAGAATAGGAATTTTTATCTATTATAAACCCCACGTAGAAAAGTATTCCAAACGCTGTGGAATTCTGTGCTTCTTCTAACTTGACTTCTCAATGGAGTTTTGGTAGCTTTTTTCTGCCTCTTCTATTGAAGTCGTTGTAGAAGACTTTTCGTTTTAATCAATTCCCTCAAATCGGAGAATGCAGATGCTGTGTTTTGACGCGATTGACAAAATCGATGCCGGTATGCAGCTTATGATTAGGAATTTATAGTTGGCACAAAAAACCGAAAAATCGACTTCTCAATTTTTTTCGAATATATGAATTTGAAATATTTAAATACGTACCAACTTTTCCATATACACAAAAGTTAATTTTACGACTTTTTCAAATATAGGAAAAATCTAATTTTCGAACTTTTTACAACGGGAAGTACGAGTATTTTAACATTATATTTTCAACGTTAAAACTAACGTTTTATTTAATAAAATGACTCGTTATGTTTAACAAATATGTATTTAATATACAAATGGATAATGAAATGGGTCACGAAAATGTACAAATTTTATTTTTGATTCGAGAGCATGAAAATATGTTTTTCGGGAAGAACTGAGATAGCAATTATGTGTAAAGTCTCCTTAGCGACTTTCTTAATATACGGACATTCAGTTTCTCATGACTTGCCGACACATAAATCAATAAGGGTTAGTTTTTGAACCTCCAATTGAACGATTGGTGAGACACAAAAATACTAACCCAATGTGAACATCAAAAGATTAGAATTTGGTCATTTAGGTCATTTCGATTAAAATCTATTTCTCCAGGAAATATTTTAAGAGGTTATGTACCATCAGCCAAAAGAATGATTTTGGATATCAGTTGGCCAACAAATATATATCACTGAAAACAGGCTAGCCTGATCCATCTCTAAATCGACTGACTTTGTAATGTGTAATTATTTTATTGCAGATATTTGATCGTTATAATGCTTTGTAATTCATGATAATTTTGAACAAATTCTTAGATGAATAAAAGTCTTTCAAGTCCAGTAAATTCCGTCATATTTGTCACATATCTAGCATTGGCTGCAGTTAAATCTGCGAGCGGAAGTGCCTTTGAAAAGTCGAACTGAAAATATTGCTGTAGTTTGATAAAAATTAGGATGCAATCCGCTGCGTGTTCCGTATTAAAAATTGATGCCTCGCAGCTTTAGACCCTTGTTAATACTAGTTCTCCATATTAGCATTGACGCAAAATCACTTATTTTTTACGAAAAGCTACAGTTTACAAATTTGGTTGCAAAAAAAAGCATCAAAAAGATCGACTTTTCGACTTTTTACTAGATAAGAGTTGATTTTTTACAACGCAATTACAAAATGTTGATTAATCGAAACCCGATTTATAGAATCCTACTCATGATTCAAAAGATGCCGATACTATTCGTTAAGGATGATGAGCCAATTAAGAAAGGTAAGAATACGGTCTGCTAAGGTTAAAGTTTTGATCGCTATGAGAGAACTTTGTTATTAAGTTGCCCGGTAGTATATAATTGAAGCACTTTTCTTCTCCCAATTTGATAGGCTGAGGGCATTATCATTATTGTAGGCGGAGTCGTGGTAGATGAAATCACCCACCACTGCAAAGTTATATTTGTGAATGTTCCCACAGCATCCCAAACGATGCTGTTAAGAAAACATAACGTAAGGACCATTATTGAACCATTTTAATCGAACCAAGTACAATATCGGGCGATATCATCAATTTTCTTGTTTAAATTGCTATAAAGAAAACTGCATTCAACAACACCTGTAATATCGTCAATGCACAAAAAGTCATAGTTTGGTTAGTCGTAGCACATGCAGACTCGTCGAACCACATGCAGATTTATAGCCGACAGGAAGATAGTAAGTGTCTAGTGTGAATATTTAGTTAGTTGTGAATTTACCAGGTATAAAGTCCACTGAAGAGGTGCAGATAAAACGCATCCATAAATCAAACTCGGCAGAACTTTATAAGCAATGAATGAAAGGCTGGTTTCGACATACGAGTAGATGGTGCACAAAGTTGTTAGTTAGTATTTTTGTTACCAATTTGAATTTGAATTTTTATAAGTTGTGTGAACCCATAGACTGAATTGTCATTATACATTAATTTTATTTTATGTTATTTATTTATTTATTATTATTATTATTATTATTTTTTTTTTTTTTTTTTTTTGTAATAAAAATGAATTGCAATGTGGATTTCATTATTACTTTCTTTTTTTGAGAAAATATTTAGATTTTATTCATACAACTTCCATGATTTTTTAAATCTGTAGGAACGTACACGCCGTGTAAAAAAAAGGTGAGTGTTTTCTCATTTATAAAATTGTGTAGAATTTGTTAAATCTGGTATCTTTACATTGATCTCATTTCCTCAAATGTCCTTCAACGGCTGCTTATAAGCAGATTTCGGTATGAGAAGTAATAATTTGTTCGATAACTTTTGTGCTCCAAAGATTTGACGATTTCTGTGGAATGAGATAAATTTAATTGACTGCGTAAACTTCAAGGGTTGTGTTAATTAAGCATAAGTAGCGCGACCCTGGGAAAAATCAATGGCATCTGTCACTAAATAATAAACGTGGTAGCATTTGAATACAAAGTGACAATGTACATATATATATACATATATATAAAGGGCGTCCCAACAAGAACGCAAGTTTTAAATTTGGCGCCATTCGAAGTGTCATTGTTTGACATTTGAACAATCGTTATTGTTTGCTAGTAGAAGGTACAAGGTTTGAAAAAATGGAGCGCTACACGAATGAACAACGCATTCTCATTGTGAAATTGTTTTTCCAAAATGGTGAAAGTTTTGCGGCTACAGTTCGCAAATTGCGATCAATTTGGGGTCACAGTAATACTCCAAAAGAGTCAACTGTAAAGAGATTAATTGATAAATTTACCAAAACTGGGTCTGTTAGTGATGTAAAGACGACAATGCGCGTTCGACCAGGTCGATCGACCGAAAATGTCGCAGCTGTACGTGATGATGTCGCTCAAACTCCAACCACCTCAATTCGACACCGAGTTCAGCAAATTGGTGTCTCCAAATCCACTATGCAGGGAATTTTGACGAAAGATTTGCCTCTTCATGCATACAAAGTTCAATTGACTCAGGAACTGAAACCAGCTGACCATGGACAGCGAAGGGAGTTCGTTAATTGGGTATTGGAGAGACAACATGAAAATGCTGATTTTGCCGATAAAATCATCTTTAGTGACGAGGCCCATTTCCATCTTGATGGCTTCGTCAACAGGCAGAAGTGTCGCATTTGGGGTGAGGAAAATCCTCGAGTGATTCACGAGAAGCAAATGCATCTTCAACGTGACACTGTGCGGTGTGGATTTTGGGCTGCAGGAATCATTGGACCTTTCTTTATGAAAATGAGGCATGTCAAGCGCAAACAGTCAATGGTATTCGGTGTCATGAAATGATAACCAGTTTTTTCGTGCCTAGAATTGAAGAAATGAATGTGGAGGGCATGTGGTTTCAACAAGACGGCGCCACATGTCATACAGCCAGAGAAACAATTTAATTGCTGCATCAGTCATTTCCCGGTCGTGTTATTTCGCATTTTGGAGACCAGAATTGGCCGCCTAGATCGTGCGATTTAGCACCATTAGACTTTTTTCTTTGGGGTTTTTTTAAGTCAATGGTTTACGCGAATAAGCCGACGACGACTCAAGTCTTAAAAGAGGAAATTGGACGCTGCATTAATGAAATACCGCAGCATTTATGCAAAACGGTCATTGAAAATTTTATTAAAAGATCGCAGCAAAGCGGCGGTGGCCATCTGCCCGATGTGTTGTTCCGTACATAACCTCATTCTGTATACTTTACGATATAATAAAGTTTCACGATTTTTTTAAATATCTGTGTTTTATTTAAAATTTAAATCTTGCGTTCCTGTTGGGACACCCTTTACAATGTATATACATTGCCACTATATATATATATATATGTATACATATATGTGTATATATGTATGTATATATGTGTATATCGATTAGTCCTCAAAATATCAAAGCAAACTAATCAGTGTTATCGCATAAATCAAGAGATAAGCAAAAAAACACTTCATAGTCCCCACAAGTGTCCGCAATGCGATACAACAATACCCACATGCACATGTCCCCAAATGCATAAACACACAATCATACACGCTTGCATGTATGTATGTACATATGTTCCCTACAAAGTGGCATATGCATGTAAATCACCTCCTCGTGGAATTTACAAAATCAATTCGATTTACGAATCCAATCCAACAAATCTAGCTATGACCAAAATGCCACTGAACCTTAACTCACAGTGCCAATCGACAATGGCAAAAGCAAAAGCAACAACAAGAACAGCGGCACAACATAAAATATTACTTAATTTTAGTAAACAAATGCAACTTTAATATTAAACATCACGTACGGACGAAGCCGAGTACTATCAGCACTACCACTACTACGATACATTCGTACACAGCCGACGAATGCAACTACGACAACGGCAACACCCAAAAAACAATGTTGACTAACACTCACACACACGCACACAAACATACACGTGCACATACTCATGCACGACATCATTTGATGACAACAACCACACCAAAAAGGAACTTTTTTGTTGTGTTATCACAAAAAAAACCCCAGACACAAATACAAACACAAACGAACATACGAGCGAACATGAAAATGAAAGAGAAAATGCAGACAATGAGACAGCGCCAACAGAAATAACAATCATAACAAAATACACACAATGTCAGACAGATTGTAAAAATACAGGGTCTAAAATTCTAAATCACATACACCCACAGATACGGATTCGCTCCCAAACTACACGAACACTTTAGTGCTTTTCCCAATAGGAAAAAGTCCTTTCCTGTGGGTTCTCACTCCCCGCATATGCACACACATGAACAAGCACTCTTGTGCATTCTCCCATGCAGTGAGAACAGATGCGCTGCACAAAAGTTTGTTGGTTGTATCTCACACTCACATTACGGTTTGCTCGGTAGTCTCTGCATGTTGTATTGCATGTTGTCTGATGTACGAATATTTACGTCGGTTTGTTGCGTATCTTTCAGTTTGTAGTTTCTCCATTTGGGCAGTGCCACACCGATTAATGGGCGAAGTGTTTGACTGCGGAAGTTTGCAACGCACACTGGGAGAAACATATACAGACGATCCATAATTATTAACACAAAGTAAATAAAATATTTGCATATCGCAAATAGAACTCACATTTTTCCAAACGGAATCTTGAAACAATGAAAATAACAAACCCGAACAAAAATCGCAGCACTTTTGCAAAAATTGCTCGTCCCACCGCATTTAGTTTTTGGTACGAATGTTATCTTTAACAGTAATCACATTGCCATCTAAACGTTCTTCGACGTAATCATAATATACGATAGATCTAAAGAAATGGATATAAAATAGAATAAACATTATCACGATTTGTTTACGTTCATTCGAAGTGGATTCAATACAGTCGACTGCCAAAAAGTAAGATCCGTTTTTTTTTCAAAAATCTTTATTCGTTCAAATCTATTTCACCGCCGTCGAAGTATTCCGCCCGGATCTAATAGATTTCTGTCAAAGTTTTTTTCCAATCATCGAAACATACCAAATAGTGACCTTCACTGCGATCCACGATGAATCCCTTTAATCGAGTCAAAACGATGTCACCGGATCTGCATTTTCAGTTAGGAAATGGTCCGAGCATGATCAAGCGAATTACGTGGTTGGAGAGCGATATTAGTCAAAATTTCGCCAAAAAAACTCATGAGCAGCCAATGCAGTGTGAGATGAATTTACCGATTCTGGGGCCCAATATGTCTTTTCAAATGAAGTTGACAGACTTGTTTGAAATTCCTAGATTATGAGCGACTGTCACATAGGCAGAATGATGGTCGTCGTAATTGTTAATTGACGGTTTTTGAGCAATACATCTCAGATTTGTTGGATGTGGCTCTGATCGGCAGATGTTAATGGCCACCCAGGGTCACTTTCATCTTCAACTCGTTGTCAGCCTCCGATAAAGTCTGCTCACAAAAATCGAGTGTAGCACAAACGCTAAAAATATTTATCATGTGAAGTTTGGCACAGATGTATGTCACAGTGCTAAGTCTTCACAGAGAAAAGTTTTTTCGAAAAAATTATTTACATAGGAAATTGTCTTGAAAGACACTTCCCATATTGAAGTGTTTTAAAACATATTTTCCGTGTAGAAATGTATCGTAATTTTACGCACAGTAAACATATTTTGCGTGGAAAATATATGTAGACAGAAAAATCTCTTTTGGAATAAGCTTTGTATATAATTTAGCTTCTTGAAAGAGCCTTTCCATAAAAAAAATATCTTGGGCCGTAGAACGGCTCCTTTGAACCCCCTTTTATTATAAATAGAAAAGTGTATCTCTACAGATAAGTGTTCGGAAAAAATCTTAATGCAGGTAAGTGATAATGGAAGCTATTTCTGATATATAAGTTGCTTCTATACAAATGTTTAATAGATATTTAATATTAAATGTTTATTATAATTGTTATTATTACAGAAAGCCTTACATCTAGCGTGTTTAAGATTATTTCATGTCCAAAAGTTATTCAAAAGGACTTTTCATATAAAAATGCCTTGGGAAAAAAATCTTCATATGGGGTACTTGTGGCTTTATATTCAAATACACATTTCATGTACGAAAGTGTATTGGAGTAAATTTTCCAAAAATAAAATAAGGTTGAAAATACTTTTCATGAAGAGGAAGGAGTGTATTGAAAACATCTTTTCTATTGAAAAACAAAAAACGCTGTTCATGTCGATGTGTGGCTTAAAGGACGCATTTTGGGAAATTCTTTTCACAGAGAAATACTTCTCATATACAGGGTGTATGATAAATATTGCTAACAACATGTTAGTTAAAGATGTTGTAAGAATTTCTATATCTTACAATATTTTTCCGTAAGATAATAATTTCAACATGATGGCACAACTTGTCACAGGCCAAATCTGTAATGGCAGAATTGCAGCGAGAATTCTCTAATAAGCTAACTTCAAGAAACTTCACAACCCTTCGGCACCAAGCTCTCCTGATCTTACTGCACCTAATTTCTCCCCGTGAGACTATTGAAAGTTTACAAAGCCTAACATATAAATTTTGGTGAATTTGGAAGAAAATTGAGGCAATTCCTGCCGTAGTTCTCCATGCGGTAATGAATAACTATATATCACTTATGTTACCGAATGTGGAGGTCACTTAAATTCAATTATTTTTTAAGTTTGTCTTTTTTCAAATAAACAAAAAAAAAAAAAACAAAAATAGTTAACATGAAAAGTGTTTGGAATATATTTTTGTATTAAAATGTGCCTTGGGAGAGAGACTTTTTTTAAAAATGTGTCTTGAAAGAAATTTATTCTATAGAAAATTTAAGTAGAAGAAACTTTTCACGTAAGAAAAAGAGGAACGTTTGAAATGGAATAAGTTTAATCAATATGAAATCTAGCAATTCCCTCTTTTATTTTCAGAAAAATACAATACAACGAAATTTCTGCTCCGCCATGAATTCAAATTGACTAAACACAAATATTCCTCCATTGATTCAAAGTGTATTATTAATAACATTTATTTCTGTAAATTTTAAAGAATTATGTTATTATAACTTCACCCGATGGAAAAAACACTTAAAGCTGCCAAGCGTGTTCTGAATAAATGTTTTCCATGACTTGGTAGCAGTAACAACCGTCGTAAAACCAGATGAAACTTCTTTACACAGCTTGATATTTTGCCAGATCGTACCCAGGGATTATAAATAATATAAATAAAAAATAATAATTATAAATAAAATATAAATGGGTCACATTTTTAAAGATTTATTCCGATGAGATTTCACACCACTCCTTCTCCCACTGTGCACCAAAGGGAGCAGCAGCAGAGTTGTGACTGTATTCGATTGTTGTAAACGACACAAAAATGTTGGTTGTCTGGCGAGCTCTGCTATCGGTGGTTTGGTTGCTGGCGCTGCTGCTGCCGATGAGCTGACACTCCGTTTATAGTCATATGAAATGTTGGAGGTTCATTCGTGAGTAACAACTGAACGAAGCGGACGTGGTTAACGCGTGCAAGACCAAAACACTTTGAGTTGTAATTTAAAAATAAAAACCGTTGTTTTTACTATCATCATCAAGTGAATCAATCGTTTAAGGAAGTTGAAGGTGTGTGTTTGTGCGTGTGTTAGTGTAGCCTTGCAAACCCAAAAAGGACTTTTGCTAATGAATTTTTTATTATATTATGGGGTGCAAATAAAGATAATTTGAGTGAAATAATTCCTTTTTTAAATATAACACTCCCTTTTTGTCTCTTTTTTTACCTTACATTTTAATCTGATTTTTTTGTTTGTTTCATTCATGTCGTTTTTTTTATTTCTTTTTCTACTTCTTATAACAGTTCGATGTTAAGAACTTCCTTGTCCACACTTATCATACTTTAGTGCAGTATTGTATACTCTTTCTTCAGAGAATCAAAACCAAAAAAAAAAAAAACGAAAATTATAAAGAATCCCCCAGCAAAAAATACAGAAATAAAAGAATTCTCTGCTAAATACAGAATTCCAAAAAAGAAACGAAAATAAAATATAAAAGAAACAAGAAATCATTGCGGTTCGTTCCCCCTCCTGAGTGCTAAAATTTATAAACCGGCATTGTAACAATAAACTAAGTTGCGCTCTTAAAGCCATCGAAAACATAAGAATCTAAACTGAACCCACAAGCACCAGCCTAGCCAAGGAACAGACAAAACGAACCGAAACCAGAACGTGCAGCATCATCACTAAGAAGTGATCAACAACAGCAACAAAGCGCTAATCTCAGCGAAGTACAACCCGGCAACACCAAACCAACACACAGACAACCGACCGACCGGCCGACCATCCGACAAACCAACCAACAAACCAACAATCGCAACCTAACCAGCCAGCAAAGATGTCAGACGGTATCGAAGTTGAACAAATGGTTGAAACTAAACCAAGAAGGGTAAGTAAGAAGAGATTCTGTTGTATTTGTTTGTACTCCTTCTTTCCTTTTGCATTCTTCTTCTCATTATTTTCTTATATGAATAAAGTTCGTCCCTCCTCCGACCGTCCTATAAAGTCTGTCTGCATCTCTGCTGTATTCAAAGTCCGAAAGTGACATGCCTTTACATAAGTGCAACACTAGCATGTAATACAAACATATAACTATGTATTCTGACATATGTCTCTGGCTACATACTTATAGGACAAGTATTTTATTTATACATACATATGTATGTGTGTATATGTGTGTGTGTGCCACACTTAGAGTTATGTAAATGTTTGTCCATATGTAATATTTAGTCAGGAAGCCAATTTTATAAATAGAATATTTAATCTTGTGTCAAAAGGAAATTAAAATGAAACGGTTATTGCTGATTATATAGCTGAGTGATTTAGAATCTTCAGGAATTTACTTTCGGTGGAAAAACGATTTGGATTCGATTTGAGGCTGCTGTAGATCCCAAACCGGAATGTTGCCGCCCATAAAAAATATTGCTTACAAATTGTGTGAGCGCAGTCCCGGTGACATGATGTATCCGCAACCTTTGCAATGAAGCATGAAATATAGAATGCCATGCTGTTCCAGACAAATACAGGGATATTCAAATAGCGGCTGGAATAATTTATTAATGCCTATTTTTGACAGTTTGTTGGAGTGTTAAAAAACTCATGTTTTTTCTATCCGTTATTGTTGAATGAATGCATCAAATTGATTTTTCCATTGTACCCACTAAATTTAAAGTTTGGTTTCTTGTATGAAAATTCTCAAAATGTTACTAACTGCCTTATCAATGGCCATTTGTCAGCTGAATTATTTGATATTTTTAAAATAAATGCCTTAAAAACATAAGTAAACGTAGGACCAGCCTATGCTGATTTTTCACGTAAAAGTCCATACAAAAAAAATAGTCGTGGAATTTTAAGCTAAATTTTTCCACCATAGAGCGTTGTTTTTTCAAGAAGAATAATTTGTGATGTTGATTTCCAACACTGAAGTCGAGATAATGTATAGTATGTTTACGTCACAATATGTTCGATAATAAATATGCAAACTTGAAAATGAAATAGCGAATAAAGGGAGACGCAATTTGACAATTCTACAAATATATTACCGAACATATTATGATCGATTTCAGTGTTGGAAATTGGTATAAGAAAAGCTGGCTATGTTGCAAAATTTTTTCACGGTCAAACAATATATATGTAAATAATATACTGCCTTGTGAGAATGTCATCACGTTTATGTTGTGCACGAGTTTACAAATATTTTCCGTAAAGTAAAGAGATTTTATTTATCTGATATAATTTTTAAATTGCTCTAAGAATACATTTTTTTTTTTTTGGTATACAAAAAAATCAGAAGTTTATAATGCGCATTGCCTCAATAGCGGTAACTCGCGCTCATCTAAAAATCTACCACCACTAGAATACAACACGTCCAAAAATTATTGGACGGCATAAGTTATTTTTGTAGAATGACTCATACATGTTTGGTTTATCAAATGGCATCACATGAAGCGGATAATAACTTGGCATAAATACAAAAAAAAAAAAAGAAAAAGAAAGTGACAAGCATGGACGCTTCTCGAACCTACAGTTTTTAGATTTTGCGTTTCTAAAAAACATTTCATTCATGCGATATGTAAGAACTTCTTACATTCAGTGACGTTGAATACATGGCTCTATTTTTGGACTGACTGCAAAGGAGCTACTGTATCGCTTCCAAAAAAGGCGGAATGCATTGGAGTTTGATTATATTCAGCATATGTACTTTAGTTAGATCTGAAACAAAGCTTAGTAGAAAATAGACTCTACCGTTACATATATTAAAATAGCCCTCACACTGTATACCATCAAATCATTATACATATTTGGTATATTGTACATATAATTTGGATGAAACTTGTTTAAAATGCGCTTTATTTGTCGATGTTTGGATACCTGCCTTGAATATGTGCCCACATTATATACTTGTATCTTACTGTGATGCGGTTGCATCACATATAAAAGTTTCTAACAGAACTACTTCGGGTCCGATGGTGTAGGATATGTCACGGTCGGTCTATAGTAATAGGTCATACGCAACTGTGCATCCGTTTTCTTTTTTTCATGTGTCATTCTAAAACCAGGATTATGCATTTGAAAAAGGAATCGTTTCACATATTTATTTTTCCATTTTTCACGTTTTACACAAAACAAACGTTTTAAGGATCATTATAAGTTGATGTCGTTCATTATGATGTTCATTATAAGTTGATGTCGATTTTTATATATTATTTCTTTTGTTCAATTCCTTAATATGATGTTAATCTGATTTCTAAACTTCCTTGAATCCAGATTGGCATGTGCTTCGTCCCTCAACCTTCGCATCAAATAACTATTTTAATGGCTATCGTAAAGTTACTATAACTGTCGTTTACTTGAAATTTAAATTTGTCGTAATTCTTGGCATAAATGAAATTTTCAGTAATAGCAATAATAATAACATTTAGCAAAAATTGCGAGTCCTAATGTAAGGTGCTCGTTCGCAATATCTTTCACTTTCCAAAGCGATTTCTTTCATGGCCGGCGTTTCTCAACTTGTTTTGCAACATGTCCGTCCCACTTACCATAGACATTTTCTA
Organism: Philornis downsi; assembly: GCA_019455685.1. Lineage (NCBI taxonomy): Eukaryota > Metazoa > Arthropoda > Insecta > Diptera > Muscidae > Philornis > Philornis downsi. Next base: position 6,610,146 of record JAHXMU010000014.1, read on the forward strand.
ACAAGCTGCAAGTCCGACGAAATTAGCTAGTTTTGACTAAACCGTTGGGTGAAATTAATCCATAAGTAGGTTTATTGAAACTGTAAACACAAATAATGCTATGCTATGCCGCTGGTGAACAGTAAGAGCAGCTGAATGAAACATGAAGCGTATAAAGTGCAAGTGATAGGACCAAAAGAAATATTGGTGCAATTCCTTATAGTCCTGTCCTATATGTTCAAAGTTAAAGTTGCATTTCTACCAAAGAGCACTTTTAATATCTCCCGAATATTATTCGAAAACAGCCTTACATTTCCCTAATAACATATTCAACTTTTGAGCCGGATCGTCAAAAACGATTCCTTGTATTGTAAAAAACTGACAAGCTGTGTAGGTTAGGAGACATTTCAGTAGTAAATTAATATAGTTATAGTCTTCTTTTTTTGTAAAACTTGCATATTCTTTGATTTGAACAGAGTAGATAATGTTAAATCACTAACTAAATCCATAACCTCCTATTAGAAAGTATTACGAATAATTGTTAAGTTTCAAAATCGTTATCTATATATATAAAAATGAATCGTGGTTTGTTCCGATGCTTAAAACTCGGACCGCTTTGCATATATTTTTTATATGCGTCTGGGTGGTGCCCGGGATGGTTTAGATTTACAATTCGGTCCAATTGGACAAAGGGGCGTGGTACCTCCCATACATGCAAAAAATTAAAAATCAATTATTTCTGCTCCTGCTTACGGTATTTGAACAAAATTTGGTGCGTAGTTTTGGTGTACATATCTTAAGTGCTATTGCAAATATGAACGGGATTGAACAATGGGGCGTGGTACCTCCCATACAAACCATAAATTAAATATCCAATATTTCTGCTCCTGTTTACGGTATTTGAACAAAATTTGGTACATCGGTTTGGTGTACATATCTTAAGTGCTGCTGCAAATATGGGCGGGATTAGACAATGGGGAGTGGTACCTCCTATACAAACCACAAATTAAAAAGCAATTATTTCTGCTCCTGCTAATGAAACATTTCCAATACAAATAAAATTTGAAGGCAAAGCAACGTTTGCCGGGTCGGCTAGTAATGTTATATTTTTGGATTCAAAATCGTCAATCGACAGACAAGTAAACTGATATGGAGTTCAAATAAATTTCCCATGTCAGTGGCATCGATCATATAACAACAAAAATTGCTAAGAAAATCATTATCTTCAATACTGTTATTACTATTTCATATATGAAGTATTCAAAGATTAAGACAACCATCGTAACGAACAAATTACAAAACAAATTTTAAAAAAAATTGTAATTTAATTTAATCTGACAATTTTTGTGAGCATTTTCCAAATGCAATCACAATATTTGATTGCCAATCTCATTTTCATTTTGAAATTGTTTCACATCCGTATTATATCTTGCATAATATTGTAAGCTCGAATTGAATATTGAAAATAAAATGTAATAGTAGCAGTAGAAGTAGTGGGCGGGCAAGTTTAGTGACATTGACCTGCTTCTCCGCCTCAAGTGGCATTCAAAGACATTTGTCTGTACCAAAAACCAAAACGACCCTGGCAGAGTCGACGACTGTCGTCAGCCAAAAGAAAACAATAAACTTCATAAAAAAAATCTAAAATAAAAACAAAGTTTTATTATATTTTCCCTTATTAGAAGCAGACCAACCGCATTGACAGCACATGGTTTTATAAATAGCACCAGCTATAAATATGCCATTCTAATGACACATCAAACATGTACAAAACTTTTTCATAGGCTGCACATGTTGGAAAATGAAAAGCAATACGACAATATTCACAGCATGTTATGGAGGCAATTAAATGTATGGCGGAAAATTTTTGGGATTTAAAAATTCGCAGTTTGAAATGTTGCCAGTTGACCTAAAGCTAAAGTATTAGTTTAATTAATTACATTGCTTAGCAATATTTAACTTTACTACGGAAATTTAAATTTTTTGGTCATTTGTATTTAACATGTCTAATAGGACAATTGGAAAATATATGAGAAAGTACTGTTTGCAACTTAGAAGCTCCATTTAATTTTAGGAAATGATTAATCAGAAACAAGAATTTTTCAGAAACTCTCTTTGATATTCAGACTTTCTATTTAATTTAAAGAAAAAGAACAACTTGAAGCCAAGATTTTCATTTGATATTAGGAAAATTACAATTGAAATTTAGTATTTTTAATTAGAGATTAGAAAACATCAAAATATTATCCGCAGTTATAACATACAGTGTGGCCAAAAACTAATCCTCGTAACATACGGCTTGACCGATTTAACCTTTCCCTGAGGTTATTTGAAGTCTCGTGTTGACGGACTATGAAATAAAACACGGAAATAGAAATGACTAATATATAACTCTAAGTATGGAGAAAAGTAGAGGGAAATTATATAAAAAGCATATCAACTCTGGCAAAGGTCACTTGACCAGTATTATTTTCTAGGTTTAGCAGAAAAAATTTAAATGACCAAATGGGCGGAACAAATTTATTCATTACTTTTACGCCACTTCGGCTGATTATTTGTACCACTTTGTAGACGCAGTTAGTCTACATTCTTAAAGATTATAACGCTCCGTGGACTTGTTAGTATGCATTTCACATTTGCCTCCTTTAAAGCCAAGTACACAGGAGGCGATGTTGGTAAAAATGAGAACATTTTCCTAAAGCGTGATTACTTTTGCACCATTTTCGATAGAAAGTTCTCAATTTCATTTATTTGCCCAATCTGGATGAAAAATCGAAACTTTAATCACGTATTTCTCAAATTAAACAGAATTTCTAATTATCAATTGATTTTTTGTCCAGTAACAAATACAAATTATCATTTTCGGTTCATATTTCCCAATTCAACTGCTGCGTATTTAAAATTTGTATTATATATCGGCTATAAATTTTTCGGTTTCAAAAGTAAAGTTAAATAAAACACACATGAAGCTATAATTTCAATAAAACTTTTATTTCATTATACCTATAATGCTTAAACCCTGCCATTATGTACGAAATACAATGTTATTTATATGGCCGCCTTGGGATTGGTTGAATCAGTGAATTCTTTGAGGTTACTCCAGCGGTGTTTTCAAAAAAAAAAATACGGCCCAATGGCTCCATCAGTCTAAACAGTCACTTTTTCCGGAAGCAATGGCTTTTTCACAATCACTTCTGGGTTTTCCGAGCCCCATATGGGTCCATTTTACTTGTAGATGTAACCACCGAGTGAAAAATGAAGTTCATTACTGAAGAAAATTTTGTTCGATTGAAAGCCCACGTTTGAATCACCACTTTTTTAGTAAGTTTTAACTATTTTTACGCGTTCTTCGCTTGTTAAACGATATACATATATTCGTAAATGGGAAATCTTTCACTAAATAAATAACACTTCAGATGACTGGTGTTTAACAGCTGGCAGCCTTGCCAGACCGCCGATTTTGAAACCATTAAATGCATAACGCTGTATATCGGTTATCCACTGTAAAATTAGTTAAACTTTCAGCGCCTTGGACAAAGTACTTTAACTTGTCACAATCGGACTTTAAAATAATTCCAAAAATAAATTATTGTTGCGGTCTGACAAAAACATATTTTTTTAGGGTTAAATTTGCGTGTTTCTCAAACGGTATATATAAAAAACTTGTACTTATTATACTCGTATCTTATCTGCAATATTTTTGTTTAAGCATTTTTTTTTTTCATGGTTAAAATTGATCACTATTCTGCCGAGTTGGAATCCTCATAGTCGTTTATTTACCATTACCAAAGACGCCAAAAACCTTAACTATCGACATAATTTCTGCACATCTTAGAATTGTTTGATTTTATTTAAATTTCATTGAATGAAGTTTTAGACAAAAATATTAAATGCGCGATTTTAAAAATTCGCTGCCGCCCTACTATACATACATTTACGGCTTTCGAGGAAAAAGTCAAAAAACTTATTAAGAACAGAAAAGAATATGAACGCTTAACATTTTCAAATCAAATTAAGAAACCGCCGTAAAGGTAGAGCAGACGAGTCTGCTACCAAAAACACACATAAAAAAGTATGAACACAACATTAAATGGGGGACTATCGTACAAAACATATAAATCTTTTACGTGTACGTCCCTCTGACTGTGTAACACAAAATTAACCCATTTCTGTCTGTCCATTGGTTAGATTATAAATAAGAGATTTATTTGAATTTCAGTTCAAACGCTACACTGCAGCAGTGCCTCTGTTGTTCGCTCACTTTGAAGAAATTTAGCTTATCAACGCATAGAATGACTTTTGTGCTTCTTATTTTATGATCTTCCAATGGTCCATATCTGTTGTTTTAGCTGCTGTTCTCATTGTTGATATCCAAACGTCGAATAGCAGAAATCTGAAACGAAACGTTTGTTCGTTCGACGGGATTTGAAAAGAAAATCCACCATCCGATTTTGATTTGTGAAACACACAGCGAACGAACGTCATACACTTTCAACGAATACGGCTTTGTTTTTAATTGACATTAAACGGTAGAGAATGGACGGGGATGGACGGTTGAATAGCTGTTGGAATACGTGCAGAGAGAGAAATGAATGAAATGAATTGAAAACAGCCGCATTTTTACGAGTCTATTGACACAACAAAAGAAATTCTTCCAATCTATTTGCAGAAAGAAAAGTTTAATCTATAAAGTGAATGTGTGATGAGATTGCAAAAATGTAAAACAAATAGAAGAAATAGAACTCAACATATGCAATAGATAGGAGACGATAGAGAACGAATAACAGGGTACCCTACTTTAAGTATTACCTGTGATGTGGTGCATATAATACTAAGAAATACATACAAAAATTAGATTTATTCGATCCGTATATGGGAGATGGATAAACGAATAAACAAACGGCTTGACAGAGGGGGCCAGAATTTATGAGATTAATTCGGTGGAAATTCTTCATTCACATTAACTTTTTGTTTTTTCTTAGCTCCGTTCGACCATATCGGTGCAAAATGAACACTCTTAAGTGAATATTAGCCACATTTTACATCTCATTTCAAAAATTTGTTTTCCAAAATGTTAACGATATCAGCCAAAATGTTTATGTAGTGAGCTTTAGTAAAATTTTTTTCAAAAGGCATTTTAAGTACAAAGCTTATATAGTTTTTGCAAAATTTTTGTTTTTTGACATCGATGGACTTAAATATTCTAAACGTTTTATATATGTCCACCCAATCAGTATTTGATTTGATATCTAAAATGTACGGAAACCGCATTTTAAAAAGTTATCAAAAATGTAAATGGTTTTCCAGTTCAATTATTCTTTTTTTTTTTTTTTAATACACTCCGTAATACCTGACGTGGTGTTCTGCCTCCTCAGAAATCTGTGCTTTTTTCGTCCGTTGATTACTTCGAAATTGACATTTTAAGCAAATTGAAAAAAATGTAGAAAACGTTGACTTGGATATAAGGAATCAGCTTCGAGATATAATTTTGTTGCTTGAAAAAATGGAAAATTGTGCGTACTTCAATTTGGTATCAAACTCGCTTAGCAAAACTTCAGTTTAATTATTGATCACAACCATTACTGAAGCTCTCTTTTCCTCTGCTCTCTGTTTCCACATGAATGTGGTTGAGAACACCACCAGATTTATACAAGCATTCATTTGGATTTGAATTTGCAGAAGATGATATACGCGCACCTAAAAATCAGATTGTAGGAAAATACAAATAACTCTAGATCTAGAGATCTGATCATTTATTCATTAGATGTAGATTAGGGTTGGTATGAATTTATATGAGGTGATTTTTTCAAAATATTGAGGAAGATTCAAGAGAATTCCACCACAATCCTCAAAATTACACAAAAGTTTGTTGCCAACATCAAACTGTCACAAGTTTTAGTCCGATCTCATTTTGCGTCTAGGTCAGAAGCATTAGCTTCGGATGGTTGGAATATGGAAATTTCTAAAAATAACTTCTTAGTTTAAGTCTTTATCTTATTGGGGGCGTATTTGAAGTTATTCATAATCATAATACCACTTGTTTCGACCAATTTCGGTTAAACATTATTCATTTTGTTGACGTTGGAATGGAGATGGATAAAATCATTGTTCAGCCCAACATTATAGTAGCCAAAGTCCACAGAGTTTCACGAGCATGCAAGCGATTGGAAGAAAGCTTAGTCATTTTTTAGCTCTATTTGTATTTAAATATCTTTTGTTATTTGAGTTCGTTTATATACTTTATTTCTTTTTGTTAGAGAATGTGGGTTTATTAAATTCACTCGAAAAATTTTTTTAAGTACAAATGTTTCTCATCCCTATTCAAATTTGTTGCAACTTTTATTATTTTTGGGGCAAGGGAGCGCTTTTATTATTATGTGCTGGCGGATATGACAAGTTTTTTTATTAGCAGTTATTTTAAGCTATGTAACTTATGTTAAAATACAGCAAATGATAGATTTTAATTTGTTTATTGGTTTTGGCTCATGGTTCTTGAGCTGGTCCTCGAACGGGGTCTATCCAAAAATAAAGTTAAAATCAAATTTGTTAAATACTAAACCATCTTACATTACAACATTGCAATGGAATTATGGTCATTAACCTTAAAACTCAGGATATGTTAGTGATCATCTTATAAAATTCCGAAGAGAGTCAAAAGATGGAAGGCTCTGGTCCCAGAGTTTTTAGAAAATAAACCCTGAACAAGGCTACTGTTTTACATTTCTTGTCTAACAACCTAAAAAAAACTCGAACTTTCATGAATTTGTTTTCTATGCCTAGCTAAAAAAATACGAAAAACGATATCACCATATCGTATCGCATATAGCCAAATATTAGATTTAGTCTAAATATTTACCATAGAAAATAGTCCTGTACCCAAAACATTATCATCGGATGGGGAATGTATGCGATTTGTACACAATTCTTAAAAAATTGAATAACAATTATTATTCTATGCAGTCTGACCCGTATTTACTGAACAAATGTAAATCTGCAACGATCTGACGTTTGACAATAAGTTAGCTTCCGACTCTGAGAAGAATGAATTCTGTTAGATGTTTCGTATACAAAAGTTCTGTGTTTGCCGCTTAATTTCACTGGTACAAATGTTACAGCATTGCCATGTTAAATTCCTTACTGTACGTCTTTTATTACATTACAACAGAAGAAAGAGAAACAAAAACTAGTGCATACTTTGTGGATGAATCTCACTCCTACAAAAGTCACCATAAGCTAGCATTACTGCAAATTTCAGCTTTCACATAAAACACACTCTCAAAACTTTTTGAATGCTTCTACTACCCGCTGTAGGGGCATTGGCAGAATGTACTGTTGTAAATAACAGAATGTACATATGTATGCACACATGTACCACATACGCGCAGAGAGCTAACAAACGACATTTGCCAAGCCAGGCCAATACTAGACCAGAGCAAATGAACTGGTTCTCTAGTCTTCTGTAACACGTACAAAAACGTTTGCTCTTTAATGTGATTTTAATTGTGGCATTTAACAGATATTTTCGTGGCAGAGCAAAAGAGGAGACAGTTGTTCATTCTCTAAAGTTTCTAAATAGATAAAATCATGTCAATTTGTCCTAAAAGAAATTTCTTCTTTTGTAACACTTAATTGAATACTTTTAACACGGCGATAACTGTAAATGTGTTTGTGTGCTGTGACATCAATGCGATTGTTAAGAAAGTTTCTGTCAAAATTGAGCACTATGGCAAATAATGGGAAACAAAACGGTTTGTCCAGAGGTCGAACCAAAGAGCTCTTTGAACTAAATACAATCATTGTGTGATATTTTGGGCTATTCGAGGCGATAATTTCGATTGTCAAAAATGCATTTGTGGGTTTTTTGTATTCATATGAGAGTTGTATGATAAACAGCTGGTCCAAAAAGGAATAGTTGATGTTACACAAAGGCAGATAGCTGTATTTTCAATGAACAACATTTGAAGCGTCAGTAAAAAAACACATCTCTTTGCAAGGGATATGGAAATGCTTTCCAAATTGAGAGAACTCTTACACTGCCTGTTTTTCTGCCCAATGAAAAGGAACTTACTTGCTATTCAGTGATTTCATATGTTAGTTTAAGAAATTTGTAGTAGATTTTGTCAATAACTCGACTGCTCGCAAGCACATCCAGATGACCTCTACTCAGGGGAAAGTAGACAGCTCTACCCGGGTTCGAATCCATGACCCTACGAGCAGCAGCCATAGCATCACTGGCGGTCATGGAAGTAGTCTATGAAAAAGTCTGTTGAAGTATGTACAAAGTTGAAGGATTTATCTACTAATTAACAAAAAAAAGCACATCATTTTTAATACAGTAGAACTCCAATTATCCGAACTCCGATCAACCGAATCGCTGATTATCCGAAGCCATTAGCCATTAGCCATTGCGTTGTTGTCCTCCTACTCATTCATATGTACATATGTACATTCTTTTATTTTTATATATTCTTCTTATGTACTTTTACTTCTTTTTACTTTACTAATGCATGCAATGCCAAAAATAAGCTCTTTTACTTTAAAATCCCCTTTTTCCAGAAAAAATCCAATTATCCGAATTTTTGATTATCCGAATGTGGTCCGGTCCCAATTGATTCGGATAATTGGAGTTCTACTGTAAACAATAAAGCCACAGAATTATTAATTAAATACGGTACTTTATATTCGATTTTCTGCAAGTCGAAAACTCTTGTGTAAAAACTTACCCGCATCTGTTTGGCTAATGAATGAGTTGGCTATAAAACCAACAAGAAAAAACTTAAAATAAATTCAGTAAGTTGAAAAATTGTGTACATCGACAATAGAAGTTAAGTGTCGGTTTGAGAATTTATCGATAGATGTATGAAACTTTTCCTCATAAATGTTAACAACTTATTTTATGGACTCGGTAATGATTCGTGTTTATTTATAAATAACTTTGCTACATTTTACATTTAAGAGAATATCGTGTAAGAGTTGTAAAATAATATGCGTTCATTTTATTGACACAAATTAATAAAAACTCACAAAACAACGAAAATGGGGGAAAAATGAAAAAATATCATTTTAATTAGCCCGGCCACCAATTTAATTAATAGTCCCCCTCCACTGAGCATCAAAACGATGCATTTACAATGTTTGGGTCCCAACAAATGGAGAAGAAAAATGAAAATAATTACAAGAAATATGCAGAGTTCCCAATTGGGAGCTACGGTCCCCATTACAACTACTTATGCTAGAGTATGAAGTCATAAATTTTAATAAAACAAAGAAAAAATAGGAAAAATATACTGTAATATAAACCCATATTCATACAGTGCGAGTGGTAAATAAGTGCACACGCATTATCGCATTATACGATCGATGCATGCAACAAATACTCGTGTGTGTGCAGCTTCACATGCCACAACGTGCGACGCACACAGATCGTAGATCAGTAACATTAGCCAGCATTGGCAGCCAATTCTACATTACGACTGTGAAAGAACTTCTATGCGGCTACGACTGCGGCTGCGGCGTTTGCTGCATGAACTCTATTAAAATGAAATCTCGCATTTGAATACGAAAATGCCCACTTTATCCTGCTCCCCTCGCCGGCTCCGGGCACCATTGTAGTATTAGAATGGATCTCATTTCAAGATACTCCGTAGTCGGCCGTTCAACAAAGAGGTTTGTAATGTCTAACTTAAAATTAGATGCACTTTACTTTGATGCGATATTTTCTTCTACTCGAAGAGGTGGTTGTCTTTTCGTAGCTGTGTTTTCTCTTCTATTATAAAATGTAAATTGTAAGAAATAGTAAAAATTAAAGCAATTTGTTTCTATTCTTCATTTTTTGTGAAATAGCAGTTTCATTCCATTATTTTTTCTGTTATTTTCCCTTCCACATTACAAAGTGATCAAGGGGTATTATAGGGGCAACTAAGAAATTTTTTAAAATGTAATCAATTTTACTTTACACAACCTTATTGAGCAAATTAGTCTCACGAAGATTTTGCTGTTGTGTGAATTTGAAACATGGGTGTGATTATTCTGCAGGTTCCCCCTAAAACACTGAATGCTAACTTTCAATTGAAGAGCACGAAACTGTTTAATTGTGATGTATTTTTGAAAGCATCCCCTATTTAGCTGTGGGTAGGAAGCCATTTCCATAGCTTTCTGTGGACTTAAATTAAATTACGAATAAGGTCGATTGCCAATGTATCAATTTCTCGTTTTTAAATTTCTTATAGTTTTTAGGGATTCTTTTATTAAGTCACACTGCTTATTATTTATTTTACATATTTAATTAAATCTCGTGTTTTTATGCTGCACAAAATTTATAGTGATTTTTGGATTCATAATTTTAATAATCCCATCTAAATGGCGGTAAATGGCATTTAATACGAGAAAAAATATAACGGACTGAAGAAAAGAGTGTCAGAATTTGAAAAAAATTCAACGACTCATTAAAAATGGCATAAATAATAAATTTTTGGGAAAATAAGAAGTTTAGTTTCTAGACTTTTTCGCAAAATACATCAATGGATGAAAGAAATCAAATCACACACGTGTACTTTTGAGCACAAACCCACAAGCTTCGAATAAGATATATCACGATACAATACATAATGGGATGGTGGTTCAAATTATGCTGCTTCGGCACAAAGTTGGCCTGTCCTGGGTGCACAATGTAAAATATTGTTACAAGTTTATTGAAAATATTTAGATTAAGACATCCCAAATTTGGCCCAGCATTTTGGAACCAATTTTCAAGATCGGTTTTTTAAAATAGCCACAAAAACCTGTCTTTAAATCTGGCTTCAAAAAAACTTACGTGACAGCCTCTAACTAAAATGAACCAAATATTTTTATAAATGCAGTCAAAAAGTTTTAAAACCTTATAAGCGCAATGTAAAACTATTAGGTATTTATTTACCGGTTAAGAAAAACACAGTTATAATGAATTTTGATAAGACTAACTTGGTTATTTTTGGCCGTGGTCACCTAATTTGGACGTCATTCCACCAAGACACTTTTGAGGGTTTTGTGTATCATATAATTTTTTAGAACCCAATAGACCTTTATTCAAAGACAACTGTGCCCGATTTGACGATTCTTTTATCATCGGATATATTTTGCAAAAGAAAAAACCAAGAAAATGAATTTATTATTTCAGACAAAATGTGCAGAAATTGATTTGGCACTCATCGAATTGTTGAATTGTCGAATTGTTCATCAACTTTCTGCCACTTCGTTCGACATTTTGTGCTTAAACTACAGAACACCGTGAGATTTAACCTAAATGCGCCATATTTATGACTTCTCAGATTTACCTGAATTCTACACGTATTAGTTTTTAAGATCAACAAGTACAAACAGATATTCCGCGAACTTAAAAATTTCAATAATTTTTCGTAGGAAACGAATACAGTTTTTAAAGGTCCCAACGCAAATTTCTGAATTATGGTCTGGAATCGAAAACATATAAAATCGTCATACTCGAAATGACTTATTCGAAAAAAATCACTTTTGCTCCTTTAATTCTGACTGAGTATTGGGCAAGTACTTTGACGTGACTGAAACTAGACGAAAATTAGATATTAAGAATTTCAAATCGCTGCCTCAGTATGAAAATTAGAACACAATTCTATCCAATTTCGGCAAAATGACATATAGTGAATGTATTTGTAAGTCAGTTCGCCTGATTGAACTTAATTCGACCTTCAAAGTTTCGTCCGTTACATGTTTTTTTAACAATTATCTTAAAGATTATTTTGGAACTTCTAAAATATAAGAGATTTTGGAATGTCGGTTAGATGACATTAAGAAGCACGAGCCGACCTAACAAAGAAGACACAAAAAAGTTGGGAAAATTTTTCTTTATTATTCAACATAACCTCCTTTTTCGCCCGATACCCTTTTTCAACGATATTCGATAGCTTCTATACCCTGTTTATAGTAAAAACTCTCGAACTCCTTCAAATAATCATTAGCCTCAGACTCCACCTCTTCATTGTTGGCTAATCTTTTGACACCGAGCCATTTTTTCAAGCTTAGAAATAGAAAATAGTCGGAGGGAGCTAAATCTGGCGAACAAGGTGATTCATTAATTTTGTTATTGTCTTGATGAAATAACACTTTTTTTCGTCAAATGCGACTTTTTTCCATAATTTCATCACCTAAACGCTGCAATAAATTAGCATAATATTCGCTGTTGACGGTCTCAAGAAACGGACGCCAAAATCTTGCCTGCAGATGGAAGCGTCTTCGCCTTCTTTGGACTTTCGCTTTGTCTCAGGTGTGAAGTGGTGGACTCACGTCTCATCCATGGTTATAAATAGATGCAAAAATTCGGCTTTATTGCAGTGAAATATCGCCAAACTCTCTACTGAAAAATCGTCATTCAACTGCCACGTGTGATTTTCAATCACTATTAACTGAGATTTGAACAACTATCTTGACGATTTATTCAAAATTCTTCCAGTGACCTGAAAAGCAGATAATTTGGAGCAGTTAAAGACGACTCACGAGATTGTGTGCATAATTTAAACAATTAATTTTGATTAAGTAACAGAATTTAAAGCAACCGCAAATCTGCAATATCGCTACAATTTTTCTACATTGCTGACACGTTATCTCGACAGTCTTATCATGTTTGTTCATTATGTTCTTCCCAAGGCAACAACAACAACTGTAATGCATATATGGAAAACACTACATCAACAACAAAACCTCAGAAATACCAAAACACTTTTATTCAAGACAACTTCTATAAAATCTGTTATACGACGACAAAACATTTCATTTTTATCATTTAGCATTTATCATGAAACCCCTCACCAACACTTTCACATTGCACTCGTAGAGATACTCTTGTATTCCTGCTGCATCACAAATACTCTGACGGAGTGACAGCCAACTCCCCTCTACGGTGACAACCCGATCACTGTGTTACCAGATCGCACACATTCGACATCACACATTGTAGTCGTCATCATCGCCTAAAATGTTTCAGTATCACATGCCACTTCAACTAACAACGACAACGATGGAGCTGGCAACAAAATCTGCAGCAGCAGCAACAGCAACCTCAGCAAATTGGCAGTCGTTATAATTTATTTTACACATTTTTTAGTTGTGCGGTTTTCATACAACAATAAAACAATAATGAATCATATTTGTTGTAGTACTTTGTTGTTAAGTTATTGTAATTAATAACAGTGATTGTCTTGAAAGTGTAACAAGACTTGCGACAGTTATGACCAACTAAAAAGCAGAGTGCGCTAACTATCGTGGTCAGAGAGAAGAGAACTATACGCAAATTTGGCCCATAAACTTTGAAAATGAAGTCACAGCTGAAAATACGAATTTAAAAACTAGAGGGAAACCCTTAACAGAGCACATTTGTGACACTTTTTGTCTAGATGTACATATTTGAAATCATCTCTTCTATATCTTTCATTTACCCCCGCTTTGGTCCAGAAAATTTGTGTCAAATTGGGGCATTTCTCTTGGTTTCCTTTGAGCGTTCCTCTATCTTCGACCTTTGGTTTCAGTTCTAGTTTCTTATAAATTACAGATTACCACAAAACAAATTGAAGCATTATTTATTTTATTCGAAAACAACTTTCGATTTAATTCAAACATTAAGTTCCCTTAGTAGGCGTTTTTTTTTCAAACCAAACTGCCAAATTTACCAGGATGATATGAAGCGAACGAACTGCTTGCCCGAAACTGTCTAGAATACATCGCCCCATTATTCATTGTCCTTTTCTTGTCAAGAATTACTGTCGTCAACATATATGTATACGTAGAATTTTTTGCTAAATGCTGGAGCTATGCTGAATTTTTCGCAGTAAAACCCATCTAGAAAAATGGCCGCGAAAGTTGAAGCTAAATTTTTTTAACCATAAAATACCATCAAGCAACGAAAGACCAGAGAAATCATTTGTTATTGTGAATAGGGGAATATGTTAATAACTACAAATAATGGACCAATCACATCACTCATGTTGCATTGATTTCACAAAATTTCTAAATCATTTCTCCCAAATCGGATAAAAAGGGGAAAGAAAAGAAACGTCAAATAACAACCGTTATTATTGTTGCCACTAATTTATTACAATTTGTTATTTATCTGTTATTATATATTTATGTTTAGAGTTCTATTTGCAAATCCAACAATGATGTCATTGCGTTCCATAATAAATTTGTAAGTTTATGGAAGAAAATAATAACAAAAATACATAATTTTACAATTTATTGCCGAACATATTATGATGTAAAAACATAAGTTGTTCCATATTAGGTGTTGAAAAGAAAAGAAAAGCTGGCCATGTCGCTAAATTTTTTCACGAGCAGTTGTTTAATTTCCGAACTGTGGTTTCA
>JAHXMU010000014.1:6624591-6650356 GCA_019455685.1 Philornis downsi
TGTGAAAGGTTTTTTGTTGCCTAATTGTTTTCAGTTTTTTTTTTTTTGTACGAGGAGCGACATATATACGAGGTGTGTTCAAAAAATAAGACGAATTTTCATTTTTCTCAAAAAATATTTCTTCATCAATTTCTATTTTATCTCCTTCGAAGTAGTCTCCCTAAGATACAATAAACTTGTGCCAACGTCTTTTCCAATCCTCGAAGCAGTTCTGATATGCACTTTTTGTTATATCCTTGAGCTCTTTCAGCGGTTCGGTTTTTATCTCATCAATCGTCACAAAACGCCGTTCTTTCATGGGTCTCTTCAATCTTCGGAACAGGAAAAAGTCGCAGAGGGTCAAATCTGGCGAATACGGTGGCTGACGCATGATAACGGTGTTGTTTTTGGCCAAATAGTCTCTCACAAGCAAAGGTGAGTAAGCAGGTGCATTATCATGATGCAAAAGCCATGAAATTTTTTTACACAATTCCGGGCGTTTTTTTCGTATTGCTTCAAGCAACCGGCGCATAACTTCAAAAAAATACTCCCTATTTACCGTACGTCTTTGTGGTAAGATGTACTGCGCCTGATGTACTACGCCATGGTAATCGAAAAAAACCTTTGATCGAACTTGGCGTGCTTTTTTTGGCCTTGGCTCTCCTGGACTCTTCCATTGGGACGATTGAACTTTGGTTTCGATGTCATAACCATATACCTATGACTCGTCGCCAGTTATGACCCTTTTGAGCAAATCTGGATCATAGTTGACGTCATTCAACAATTTCTGAGCGATGCTCATGCGACGTTGTTTTGGTCAAAATTCAGCAATTATGGAATGAACTTCGCTGCCACACGCTTCATACCCAAAATTTCCGAAAAGGTTGCATGGCATGAGCAAACCGACATACCGACATCCTCAACAACTTCTCTAATTGTGATCCGACGATTTTCCATAGCAATTTTCATGACTTCCTCAACATTTTCATCGGTTGTTGATGTGTTGGGGCGTCCAGAGTGAGCGTCGTCATTCACATCTTCTCGACCTACTGTGAAAAGCTTATACCACTTGTAAAATTTTTTTTTGACTCAGAGCACTCTTACCGTATGCCACTATCAACATTTCGAGTGTTTTTGAGCACTTAGTTCCATTTTTTACACAAAATTTGATGCAACTTCTTTGATCCTGTTTGTTTTTTTTTTTTTGATAGCAGAAAATCGGCGAATCGGCTTATTTATGCCTCACACAAACAAACTAAATATGCTGAATGGATAAAACCGTCAACATATCTTCGAGACGAGTGTACCAACATAAAAAAAAATAATCGAAAGTCGGATGTACGTAGTCCATGAAATTTGAAAATTCACCTTTTCTTTTTGAACACACCTCGTATATCAATTTTCTTAATATATGCAGGATTTTATTAATATTCTCAATATATATGTATTATTCACAGTATTTCTATACTAGTGAGCTGTCCAATATGAGATATTATCAGTACACTTTGGTCGTCAATTTTCACTTTTTATAGGATAGGATTCTTACTTTTTGTAGGATCTGAGTTGACCTTTCTTGAGATTAACATCCACAATCAATCGCACTTTGCCTTCTTAATGCGAAAGTCCGGAAGATGCAGAGAGCGCGAACAAAAGGCGTGGATGAAATGAAAACGGCAAATTCAATAAAGTAACATTTAACTGTAAAACAACTATTTAAGAATGATCCATAAAATACTGTAAACAGTTACAGCCAAATATACCAAATATACCAAATATATGAATTTGTGGCATTTTGTCCTTTCCTATTTCTAAGTTGCCGTGCTGCGGACAACTTTGGTATATGTCTTCATAAAATTTTACAGAAATTCCATTCATCTTGTTGACGATTACGCTGCTATTTTATTGCCCTGCCCTTTACATTTTTTAACTTTTTTGCTTTATTGGAATTCCTCAAGTGTTTTTTTTTTTTGCCTTCATAAAGAGTTAATTAAACTGGAAGACACTGGATTAAATAACACACTGACGCGTTTAATCTGGCAGAAGACGAATAAGACGTTGGTACTGCTGAGGCATGACTTAATTATACACATATTTACTGTGATAAATCTTTGTGCAAATTACGATTATTTGTCTAATAAATTGCGGCGGTTAGGTTAAGTATTCTAAGTTTGAATACAAAAAATAACTATCATCGATAGGCAAACATAAAGCGAAATAATTTATATATTAGGAAAACAGATAAACTTACGTCTCCAAAATTTTGTTTTTTTTTTTATTCCCAAACTAATGTGTTCAATGTCATATATCATTTGATATGACAAAAATTAATCACCCAGTAGGAAGAGTTTAAAGCATTAGTATCTTAACCATACATTGCCAGATCATAGCCGGGGAAAATGGACAATATTAAGTCGTCGTATAAATTTAATGAATTTAATTTGTCATCATGTCTTTCATTCAATTGCCCCAAATTATGTCATATTATGTGCACATTAAGCGTTTGTTAAGCTTAGTTTGACAATAAAAATGAACTGCATTATTACAACTATTCTCATAACGCAATTCGATTTAATGTTTCATTCAATCTTTTCTCCATAATTTTTAATTGGTAGGCTGCAGCAATAAAAATTGTTTCCATTTTAAGGAAATCAAGGAATTATCTCTCTCCCTGGGATCTCCTGTACAAATGGCCAATGCATCCTCAATACAGCCACTTCTTGTAGGCCCCTAATAAATTGACTGATTTCACAAATAATCTGCGTTTCTTCCGTAATTTTAGAAGTAAAGTTATTACTATAATATGTTCTTTTCATTCACTTGACATTCTTCCCTACTGAATTTCACTTGACATTCTTTCCAGCACTGAAATCCGAACAATTTGTATATGTTTATATGTTTGCTTGGTAGTAAAATTGTATCTTTTTGTGTTGCTATTATGATGCAAACATATAAGCTGTTCCGATTTTAGTTTTGGCAACCAACAAAACATAAGGCCAATGTAGCCACTTAATAAAATTTTCCTCGCAAAAAAAAATGTATTATCTGATTAAAAAATTTAGCTCTACATTTTTTTATGTAGAGTTTCACCGCGAAAAGCTAGATGTTCTTTCCACGAGGAAACAATGTCATTGTTGGCTGCATTGCCAGCTTTTCTTGTATTGTTTTCCAACACCGAAATCGGAACGACTTGTGTCTTAATTCATAATATGATCGATAATATATTTCCAAAATTATAAAATTGTGTATTGCGTTGTTTCTATTTCATTTCACAAGTTTAAAATGTATTATCGAACATATTATATTATGCAAGTTATTCAGATTTCAGTGTTGGAAACCAACACTCCAATTTAAAAAAAAAAATTTCCTCACCATAAAACATAAAAAGTTAGCTTTAAATTCGACGACAATTTTTCTATATGGAGTTTGATCGCGTAAAGTATATAGCATAGTACCAGATTTTAAATTATAACTTTCCGCCTTTTATGTGCATCAGTCCGGCAACAACACAAAAGTTAAGGCTAATGCGTTTATGCTTAAATCTCCGCATAAACGCATTAGGCGAAGCTGTATGTTTATCTATTCTCCTGAGAGAAATTTCTGTATTGGTTATCATTTACGACCTGTATGGCTGTTAAGCTGTGAGCTAGCTTAAACTTGTTTCAGCAAAATGTTCACTTGTAATTATCGTCAAATTGTGGCATTGAGTTACCAGAATTTAGTTTGTGTTTTTCATTACGTCTGTCGCCGGTTGGCGAAATTAGCCAAGTAACGATCGAGAGACTTTTATTTACACATTAAAACGGCTTCGCACTTTGTTGTTTACCGTTTAGTATGAAAATAATGCACTCCAGTAACTTCATTTGACCTTTAATAGAAACTCAATAAGATGTAATTTCATTTTCGCTACAATTTTACGACAAATACAGTTTGGCGATTGTTTTAAGGCGCTTTTTCAATGTTGCCGTATGAGGTGATCTCAAGTACAAAATATCAATATCTAAAAGTAATTGAATCATTATAAACTGTTGGATTCCCACACGTTATATAATGCAAGTTTGAAAAAAGCCATTTAATAACAGAATACATTCGTTTTCATTAGGGTGATCAAGTAACTGACAGGCTGCGGGCGCTAGTTTAATTGATATGTTTATTAGAAAAAAAACGTGTGTGTTCATATTTCTAATTTTGGCTATGATTTAGCAACAGCTATGTACGTATAGAAACGTACTTACCTATTAGTACACTCAACATTCTTATCTGCTATCTTTTATGATATTAACTTCATATTCTTATCTACATATATATGGCACAAAAAAGTAGAATATAAATTTATTAAATGCAGTACTTTTTTATGTAATATTCCCCCTTTATTACGGCAAATTGCGAAAATTGTTATTATACCCTTAATTTCACAGCATTGTTATAGAAGAAATCTGTTGAGCATCTGAGTTTACTTACGTTTTACTAATTATCATACAGTAATTAATGTTATCACTCATTGAGACCAACGCAATCTCTTATACAATTCCTTCGAAAATTTTCTTCACAAACTATTGCTGTCATTGACTAAGAACTAATTAATGTTTTTCTTTTCTCTCAGTGCACAGTATCAAGTGCCGAGTGCCAATGAGAAATGCTTATCATGCGTCATGTAGAGTTGTTTGCGCGATAGGACTCCATTAGCTGGCATTCGTTGTGTGATGAATGCATTTTCTTTGTGCTTTTAGTTTTTGCTGTCATTTCTGTTCTCTACAGTTTTTTCCTTCTTGTTTTTTTTCTACTACAATTTACTGAGTTTTTGCCATAATTTGTGCAAAATTATCCAGAATCGCACGTTCGTCACTTAAGTAAGAAATAAATAGGAATAAAACGGAGCAATTTCAATTCTATTTCAGTTTCTGCTTGTAGAGAAATGCAGTACGACTGCATTTTCGCAATCCATTGTGGCGGTACCTGGAGGAAATTGGTAATATTTGTTTATTATGCCTTTCTACACAATTTATTTGTTAGTGTTTGATTTTAACAGAAAAACGTGAACGTCAAACTTTACAATAAGTCACTTAAAGATTAAACCCTAAAGTAGAACAATTTGAAAAAACGACATCGCTGAATTAATATTTCTATGCATTCTACAGTAGAACGTTGAACAATGATCTTTAGCACATAAATATGTTCAAAATTGTGGATTTTGCAATCTACTGATTTGACTGAAAACAGTGAACGGGGCAAAATTTATATAGCCAACAGCATATACGAGTACGAGCATTGTCGACGCAAAATAAATGAGTGCGGAAAAACGACATCCCTTCATGCATAATATATCCGCTTGGTTCGTTTTTCCAATTATATATTCACTATAACATATTTTTCAATAAACGGCCCCCACCGTTGGTATAAATTTGAATGGAGCGTTTCCTTATGTTTTAGCTTCCACTATATATTACTTTCAACTAACGAATAAATATACAGCGATTGCGTTTGGCTGGATTTCGACAACGAACTCGATGGACGGCGCAGAAGAGAGCGAAGCTTGGTGTGACGAACTGGAGGAGACGCGCAGAAGATCGAAACGCTTGAAATTATTTTCTACAGACGGCGTATAATACCTATAGATAAGGATGTCTATTCCAGTCGCCACCTAAGAAGAAGAACGAGCAAATGGTACAAATTTTAGGAAAAGAACCGTAAAAAAGTCATTTCAAAACAAATCATTGTATGCTGAACAAATTTGACTCGCTTGTGTACCTACCTCTGTAATCTACGTTTTAACTCGTCGACGGATAATTTCCAATGGACATTCATATTTATTAGTATTTTTCAATAACCATGCCCACAATAGGAGCAGCCCCTTAAGAACTGCATGAGCCCTATGCCCTGTGCCCTATCTCTCAACTTTCCGATACATTTTTAATTCATTAAAACAAAAACTCTGGAAGTTTTCATTTTTTCATTCAATGAATCCAAAATCGGTCGTGCTGAATCACGTTTGAATCACCACTTTTGCAGTAAGTTCTTCAGTTGTTAAACTATCCATATTTGTAAATGGTTAACCTTTCTCTAAATAAGTAACGCTTCAGATGACGGGTATTTAACAGTTGACAGCCTTGCCAGACTGACTGACTGCATAACCCTGTGTAAGACAAATATTAAACCATGGGCTATGTCTGAATACTACAGCTCAATTGTGGCCAATTCACACATTTAGGATCGGTTTTATTTAAAGCTTAGTTCAGATCTTCTGTGGACAAACTTATTTTGTAATGGACCCATATTTCCACACCACCCGTTTTTCCAGTGAATGAATTTCAGTATTTTTCAATAACAGCACACAAAAATCTAAGTCTAAGATGGCTCTTTGCAGCATCTACACAATATAACCATTTACTCTTTTAGTTAACGAATAAATGGTAAAAATTGTTGCAAATTTCTAAAAATACTCTTTGCATGGATACATTTTTCCCCTAGTAAGTTGGTTTTGATCCATATGGCACTTAACCTGTCTATGGCGGTGACATATTTTTCGCCCAAAATTAAGCTTTCTGCTGACGTCTTTCGGTTTATCGGATCTCTGCTGAATATTTCCAGTTGTTACAAACAAAATGACAAACTTAACGCACCTTCTATCCTATGATGGTGTATTTTTGAAAAGATGCATCTATTTTCATACCCAAACTATAGATATCATTTTTGAGTTCAGAAAGTACTGACTGGCTTATATTCAGAGATCAGCCATTTTCGAAACTTTAACAACAAATATCACAAGATGGCCAACAAATTTAAAATTTTTGAAAACAATGACGAAATTTGCATTTAGGATTTGTCAGAAGAAAGAAATTTTGCTAAACGTTAAAAAGTCATTATTCACAATAGAGGCCGAACCACTTGAGCTAGAAAAAAAAAATTCCGCACAAAATATATCTTAATCAAAGACGTGTTATGTCTGAGAGTGATCAAAATCGTCCCATTAAGGACTGAACCCACACATAAAAAAATTGACATTTTGTAGAATATTATCGAAAATTATACTGTTTATTTATTAACTCAAATGTACAATGGCTGGTATATAAACTCTGGAACGAGCCACCGTAACGCATGTAATTTTTTTAAGAAACCGCACTATTTGTTAGCTTGGTGCTAAAAAATATCCCTTCTCAATTAAAGAACTGACAAGATCAATCTATATATATAAAATTGTTGCGTTATTGACTAACTTGCTGACTGACTGACTAATTAATCATCGCTCAGATCAAGAGTAATAGTGGACTAATAGAGTAGGTACGCCATAGCAAAGGAGTGTTCGAAATGCATGCTTTTAGTTTTAAAAACAGGGGAAAATGGATTAATCCATTACAATCGCTAAGCTTAAATAGCTTAAAAACTGGGCAAAAAGAGATTAAAATGGTACCACAGGCCAGACCACATAGATTAACCTAGAACCATGAAAAAAGGAACTGCCATCTTTCTTTTAAAAGTTTCGGGGGAAGTAAGAAGGATATTTTGCTACATTCGAATAAAATTGGGATGAGATTTAGGAAAATGGAAACATTTTCCACAACAAGCTACTGAAATAAAATGTACATTATTATGAGTATTTATTTCCCTCATAGCAAAGGTGATCGACGGGGAGCGATTTTTTGAAGAAAAATGGTACCGTCACCAAACACATAAGATTGTAGCTAAAGTCATCAACATTATGGTGCACATTCGTCTTATCGAATAGGTTCGCAAAAGAAAAGATATAACGAAATTCTTGTTAAGGGCAGAAAAGGGGGAAAAATAGTACCATCGCTCATTATAAATGACTGATGCTAAAATCAGGAAATTGCGTTTGTATACTATTTTATACTTTACTTTTATGGTACAGTCACGTTAAAAAGGAAAATTTTTTGAAATACGTCCTTTCTGAACAAGAATGGTACCACCATACTATTAGTTATTAATTATAATGTAATTATAATAATAATACTATTAATCATGGAATTGTGGTATGTAAAGCTTTATGAGGACAACACATAAAGAAATGAGAACAAAAAAGGTACCCAATACAAACAGCTGATGATGAAATCACCGAAATTATCATAAACATTATATTTACGACGTAGGCGTGCGATAAAAGGGCACAGGCACAGCCGCTTGGAGCCAGTTTCAAAAGTGAATTCAAATAAAACTCACATAAAGCTGTGATTTCGATGAAACTTTTATTTCTTTATAATGCTTGGATCTTGCTGTTATGAAATACAGGGTCATGAAATTGATCAGCTCTGGATTGGTTGGAGCAGTGGATCTTCCTGAGGTAGTTTTCGACCACTTTTTGGCACATTTCGGGCAGTATGTTTGGGGATCATGCGTCAGAGACTGCAAAGATCTTGGTGACGAATTAACGTCGCCAAAATGTGAAATTACGCTTTCTGGAAACTTTTCATTCAATAAAGCCAAAATCGGTCGTGTTTAATCACCACTTTTGCAGTAAGTTCTTCGGTTGTTAAACTATCCATATTTGTAAATGGTTAACCTTTCTCTAAATAAGTAACATTTCAGACGACTGGTATTTAACAGTTGACAGCCTTGCCAGACTGACGGTTTTTAAATCACCAAATGCATAACCCTGTGTATGACAAATATTAAACCATGGACTATATCTGAAGACTACAGCTCAATTGTGGCCAATTCACACATTTAGGACCGGTTTTATGCAAATCTCGTCCTTAGAGGGAGGGAGCAAACATGGCGCATTCTCCTAGACTAAGATAAAGTAGATTATATTGTCTGAAATTCGTATTGTTCAAAGCTCAACCAGGTGTGCGTTAATTAAATAGGGCCTCCCTTTTTAAACTATTTAAACAAAATGGTGACAACTGGCAAGGCAGTTCAAGGAATTCGACTTCTGAGTTAATTTTTATTTTAAATTTACAATCATGCTTACAAAGGAGCGGGCACTTACTAATATTTTATGTATGAAAAAAAGGGGTTTTTTGACAAGCCCGCTAGCCGTTTAGCGGCAAGGTGGTACATCGTCTTCTACATTAAGGACTGCAGGTGCCACAAAAAATCAATGTTTGGACACTGGCTTCATAATGGGAGTTTTCAGAATTTTGTCCACAGATTTTAAAACATGTTTATTAATTAAAAGCGATATACGTTGTGTTGGAAACCCCGTCTATGCCGATACATTATATATGACAAGAAGTTGTTTTCGACACGGCCGCATACCTGGTGATGAGTCGGTACATCGTCCATGACACTGTGGAATCCAATCAACGGTGGTGCGTATATCAATTATGAACCTTCCGAAGTTTCGCCACCCATCCCACTTATTTATTGGCTTTTGTCTATTTCTATTGAGAATATAAAAAAATTAGAATAAAACGAATAAAGTAAACGGTTCGAATATGGTTCTATGGCAGCATTTCAATGAGAAAATGCGTGTTGTAGGGAACACTTTAACATCCCAGATTATGCGTTTAAGGCTTATTGCCTGTAGGTACTCGTTTTCCTAACTGTTGCTTCGATTTTTTTTTCTCATTCGCCTGAGACTTTACATTTAGCGGACGCTTATAAGGTTGATTTAGAGTTTAAACACTTTCTTTTACAGCAAATCATTAGCAATTTAAACGCAGCACACTCAAAATGCAGCGGCAGCAGAGGCAGCAGCAACTCACGATGACGATAAATTACTACAACCAACTGATATTACAGTTGCAGTTAAGCCGCTGGTGGTAGCGATAGTGGTAGTCGTAGTGACGGTGGTGATGATGTGAACGTGAATGATGACGATAGAGGTAGAGATAGAGACCGAGATGATGATGACCATGGCTATGGCCGTGACAATGATGCTGACGCGCTGCAATACAGAGATGCAGCAAATAATGATAGATATTTAGTAACATTAAAGCTCATGATGGTTTTCGCTTGAAAACAGCAATCGTCTTTTGAAAACAGCTGCATACAACAGCAGAAGATTTGGTCCAAACCAGTCTTCCAACTGATTGCTTCATTACATTACACAGAGCGTAGGGGGATGGAGCAGGGGGTGAGTACTCGCTCGCATTATAAAGTGAAAGCATTTAGTGCTGCTGTCGCGATTATTTTTAAGCGCTTTGCTTATCGAAATGCACAAAAATCATATGCAGGAGGAGTTTATGATGGAAACTCAAATCTATATTTAATGTTTTATTTAACACAATTATGGCATTTTCGAAAGAAGACACTGATCTTAAATATTGATAGAAATTGCGTAAACAAATAGCTAAATGAAAAGTTGTTAAAGATGTGGTCAAAACATGTTGACCTTTTTTATAGTTGTGTGAGTGATAGGTACATACATAAATTAAGCCATGGGTCATTTATAACATACTTCATCATTAATCAATTACACGTTGCCGATGTGTCTGTCACGGTGTTATTTATGTGCGCGTACAATGCAACCTCTCCCGACGCTGTTTATAACGTTATAAAAATGAACTGACGCACTACTGGACAGGCGGGCCGAAGGTTTTATATTCACTACCATAGAACTTCCAACATCAATTTATACAATTTTGCTACTGTAACCATCGACTTCTGACACGGGGAAGTTTCGAAACATACAAAAACATCATATAATATTCCATGGATAGAATACCTTGAGCAACTCGTATCGCAAAATAAGGATATTAAAGACTTTTCTCTAAGTCCTTTCGTTTTCCCTTCATTTTTCTTTGTGAGTTGGTGCTCGTACGACACCGTTTAAAATCAGCAAACCATCAACAAAGCTGGAGAAGTATGGCCACAATGCTTTTCAAGCCATTGCTGAATTTAAAATATATATATTTGATCCAAAACTCATGTTCAGTCAACACATGAAATGCGATTGCTCGTTGCTTATAAAAAACTAAAAGTAGTTTCACTTAACTCAGACTGTAACAAGTGATCGATATGACACGAAAAAAAGGCGACCTTTGGTGGTTGCCACTTTCCATAAAATCATGGAATTTTTATTAGAGGTGACATCTGCCTGTTGTTCCTAGAACTTATTGACCGGTGTGTTAGTTTTGGTAAAATTTTAATGTCTTATGTTGAAATCTAGTGGTACATATTAACATATTTCCCACCGCAAAGTTATCAATTAGTTTGTGGGAATTTAATTTTTGGGGTTTGGTGTCAAAACACTACATCACCTCTTTCGGCATTAGTACCTCTCAAAACAAGTATGTCATGCTCTTTGTAATGATGTAGGTATCATTCAGGGGCTCATGACTTAATCTTCTTACTTTTATCTTCCGCCAGTTTATATAGGTATGCATAAATTCTTTTAATGCACTATTTATTTATTCTGTTTAATACCATTTGTGTTTATTTGCACTCTTAAAGGGTTAAGTAAAAAAATTGAAATGACGAAATTGCGGTCGAGATCAATACCATGCTTAGTGGCGTTTATTGAAAATGAAGACAAATACTTCTAAATGCCTCAACTATATTCCGGTCATGTATTGACCCACATGTCACGGCCCGTTACTTAAAACGAACTTCTTTGTAATTTCATATTTAGTAGCCGTTGTTTTAAACAGCAACCAACACATAATTGTTATTAAAAAGCGAACGATATGGTAAGAAAGAAATAATGACAAAGGGTCGTCTAGCGTGAAACGCACCCAATAAAATGTGAGTAGTTGTAACATATAAGTAGATTAAATTCGCCTCCAATAAAATTCAATTAAACTAATGAATGAAAGCAATTCTCGCTCTATTTGTGTTATTTCATTGACAGTTAAGAAAACTCTAACATTTTGGAGGCCTAAACAAGTTAATTTGTAGAAAAAATTTTTACAATTTCTCAAAAATAAGGGAAATATTCATCCCGCGTTGTTGAAACGCCAATCATACCGACGCAAATGATGATTTATAATTTTTATTCACGATAACTCTACATTTTAACACGTTGAGAGGCAGCGACGTAACACGCACGCATCCCGCACATAAATATTCTAATCCAATAATAAGCAGCTATCACATCCGTATCCGGCACATTTCACACACGCACACACACACACATGCATGGCCATATATTATGATACATTATGTTGGATATACAAATATATAAACAGCAACGGCTGCAAATATCCCCAACAAACCGATTATTTCTTTAAATGATGCAGTCAACATTGGCGAATGCAAAACTCGAATGGAGGCGGTGGAGGACATGTTGCAGCCAAATGGACGGACAATGAAAACACGTCATCGTCGTCGTCTTCAGCCATATCATATCAACAAACGAGCAAACGGAACGACCCCACAGTGAAAACAGAAACCATCTTCATGTCGTCGTCGTCGTCGTCGCCGTCATATGGTCGGCCAGACATTCACATGAATTTCAGTTGGAATACGCAAAAAAAAAAAGAAAAAAACGACCAATGTTTTATTCAAAATGTTTTCTTTATGAGATTTTTAAAAATAAATCCTCATCATTATCACGAACGTCATAATGCCCTAACAAACACACAGTCGAATATGATGGGCAATCGATATCACTGTTAGTAGGATTGAGTTGTGCACTTATCGAGTAGTCGTTTCAAAATTTGCACTGCTCTTAAGCCTAGTATGCAGTTCAAATGAAAAACCTCTTGTTCGGAACTGGTATGAAACTAATATTTACGTGCCATTGAACTAGTTCATGCACGAGTACATACAGCTAAATATCTTTTAGCGCTGTCATAGCACTGCAGCATACTCGACCAGCTCTAAAGCGGTCCCATATCGACTCGTTAAGGAGCATGAAATAACATGAAGGCTTTGCCAAAAAGCTGATTACTCAGTTCCTATCGTCTTTTTGCAAGTAATGCTATTTTTATTCCAATTCCCAGGCTAATATAATTTATAAATTAATTGAATTATTTATAAATAAATTTTACTGAATTTCATGAAATCATTCTTGACATCCGTGACAAAATTAAAGTTGTTGGTTTTATCCTCGTTAATCGCCAAACCCATTTTTCCTGGTTCCTTCTTAATTTTTGAGTCTACTGCAGTAAAATCTAACAATTTTCAGCCGATGATATCTATCATCAGCATATGTGACTGTTTATGCGTACTGCTGCTATGATAATTGTAGTAGTTGAAGAGATCACATGAAAGGCCCTATCTAGAGCCGTCCTCATTGAAAACTACCAATCGATCAGTGTCACACTAGAAAAATTTACCAGTTTCGAAAGAACACCAAATTGGGGCATCATACAGCTATGTTGTCAACATAAAAATAGTGTGTTTCGATCTGTCTTTCTTAAGCCATTTCTAGGATTTGGTAAGTTGTACGTTTATCTGGTACATCTTCTTCAGCTGACATCTTAAAATTACTGCTTTTAGCATTATTCACTCAATAATTGGTACACATTTTATGTATTCGAATGTTCGACGTGAGCCTTAGAGAAACTGAGCTCTGCAGCTCAATCTTTATTTTGTCCTTATACCTTTCTCTTCTTCTTCCACTTCTCCTTCTTCTTTTTCATAGCCGTCTCTTTGGCTTATATCATTCCTTTACAGACGCTATGCAATATTGGCGTAAAACGGATAATCCTTTATTATATCTCAGTACTCTGCATGAAAATGTACAAACACAACCAATAACATTAAGGACATTAACTTTGGCATAGAGAAACAATAAATGAATAACTGCCTACACTTTGGTGCTGACATTACATTCTAAATCATATTTTAAAATTAGTTTTTGATTATCGATTAAAACGAGTTCCTTCAATCGATCGCCGAGTTTCGATTATAAGATTCAACAACACTAAAAAGACTTTCGTCGTCTCATCCATGGAAATGTACGCACTTAGAAATTTACCCTGAAGATAACACATGTTAAATTTAGCTTTCCACTGTTTAAACTACACATTAATGCGGTTGAGGCATCAACACTAAAAGGGAAACATTGCAATGAGTCACTATGTAAAAATGTATTTTTATTCGTTTCTTTCTTATAAACCAAAGAAAAGAAAAACTGTTTCAAGAATTCTTGATCATGCGAATAAAAAATCAAATTTCTTCTTCGTCACTTCGATTCCGTTTAAACTTTAATTTGCTATACCAAGGAATGTCTAATGCTAGATTTGAACTGACAAAGTTTTCGTAAGAAAAAAGGT
Organism: Philornis downsi; assembly: GCA_019455685.1. Taxonomy (NCBI): domain Eukaryota; kingdom Metazoa; phylum Arthropoda; class Insecta; order Diptera; family Muscidae; genus Philornis; species Philornis downsi. Next base: position 6,638,688 of record JAHXMU010000014.1, read on the forward strand.
GAGTCAAATCCGACAACAGTCAATGCGTAAGAAACATTGACAGTTTTACTAAGCGACTCGCGCTGTGACAACGAGACAAAAAGAGGTGCGAATGCGATCAATGTTGGTCAACGTGGACAACTTTAAAATGTGTGAGATTCGCAATGCCATCATTTAGCTATTGGGACAGACAGCGTAATGTTTCACTAAAGTTCTGTGAATCGCACAGTGGGAGAATTCTAAACAACATGTTCAAAACGCTAGCGAAGTTGCTACTCATTTTCTTATCAACGGGAACTCGATAACGATACGTCGTCAATTATGTACGAACTTGAAGTGCAGGAACCAATGATTCGGTTCGAAAAATCTTTCGGAGCATGTAACTTTTACAAGTGTTAACTTATTTTGATATCCGTTGTTGTGGAATTCGTTCAATATACAATATAGGTTTTGTGGCCAATTTTTTTGACAAAACTAATTAATTGAGGAACACGTTTTTTTGTTCATAGAACAACATTTCCTAAATAACTTTCATTCTACGTTTATTAAAGTTTTGTTCTGAATCTTTGCCCTTTTAGCCCTTAAAAACACATGAAATATACGATTTACGTAAATTGTTATCAAGCCTAAACAATTTTTATCAATTGTTTCTTTCCATTCTTGTATATTCTTTCAGTCAAGTTTACTAGAAGAACAAAAAATACTTAGAATAAAAATGTATTTTTTCTAACTATGCAGTATGAAACCTCATAATGTATCCGATTTGGCAACAACATGTGCTGGCAATATTTAACGATAGTTTTTAGATAAAATTCCACGTAAAGTGGAGCAGATATACAAAAAAAAAAACTAAAAGCCGTCAACACTAAAAATATACATTTTTATTTTTAATTGATTTTATTTTTGATGAAATGACGTGTGACCTATGAGGTTCTGTATACATTTCGTTAGCCCTGTTTAATATTTTCCAAATGTTTGCAAACTTTACAAGCTTTCAAAATAATGGTGTAGTCGAAGCGATCAACTTTGAAATCTGTTGCTTACAGTTATATCTTTATAATTCATAATTAAGATGCTTCACAAATCCTCCTAAGATTTTGATCTGATCGATTCTGTGTCTCAAAGATACACTCTTTTGCTTAATAAGCAAACATGGTTCGGACTGAGACTGTGTTGTAATCGATAAAAAAGTGATAAATGTCGATTAATTTTCTTTGGTCTATTTCAAGTGTTATCGTAATTGTTTTTATTTCTGTTGCCTGCAACAACCGATATTTTTATTTATTTACTGATTGTCTTACGATCATTTAAAGTTTTGGCAAAACTATTTGTTCCCTTATACATATCAAGGCATGAGCCGAATTCCCTCACAAGAGGTTATTTCATTTACCTTGGAGCGTTTTTTCGTAGCAATTGAGAAATTTATTTGGAATATATGGTATGATGGGAGTATCAAGCTTGTTCACATATAAAACAATGTGGGAATGTACGTTTTTCGTTCTGCTAAATCTCGTGCGCAACTAAAATTCAAAGAGGTGATGATCCGATTCTATCACCCGCCCCCTCATGATACTAGAAACAGATCTTCCGTCAATGTCAATTTGGTTTCTTGGTGTCTTTTGGTGAAATCTGTCAATTTGAATTCCGTACTGCCGATTTGAATTCTGCATGTGAATTGAGTTTATTATCAAAATTTGTTAGGAATTCATCACGAGGTTTCATTCCAGCAGACGATGAAGACGATTAGTCTTTATATTATTTGCCAAATAAAATAAAAATCAGTACCGTACAGTTATCGAAATTTTGTGCATGAAACATTTAATGCCGAAAGAAATTGAAGACGGGATAATGGATAATAGTCCTTATATATTTTCATCTTCGTTTACCACTAGCTCTGAATGAATTTAAACATTGTCGTATATCAACTCATTATGCATCTGTTACGCCAGATCTCTTCGCTAAAGACTACCATGGTTAACGCAACAGACAGAACGCATGGCACAATGCTGATTTCAATTCTACGCAAACAATTGGGCATGAAAAATCTATCGGTAAGAACGATCGGGTGATTTTAAATTAATATTTGGAGATGCTGATTTTCTTTACTATGGACGAAATTTCAATCCTTTACTGCACACCAGGGGCAAATGAATAGTCAAAACAATGAACGCTACCACGAAAGCAGTGGAGCCCTAAGGGTAAGGGTGCTTCGTTGGTGTAAACCCTACAATTGAGATGCCCTCAACGGAGGAATGCAAAAAGTTAATTAACTTCCGTACCTCGAGAGATGATGCGACCGGGAAACATTTTATTCAATAAAATCATTGTTGCCTTGTGTGTGCTGTGTGAACGTTGACAATTATAATTTTGAAGTGGTGGAAGAATTCATCTACCTCGGTTCCGCTGTAAACGAAACGAATGATGTCAGCATGGAGATAAGGAGGAGAGTATTGCTTGCTAACAGACGTTACTATAGGCTAAGCAAGCGACTCAATGATAAAGCCCTCTCCCGATAAACAAAAATCCGACTATACTAGACGTTGATTCTACCTATCTTGTTATATGGCGCAAAATCATGGGTTATGACGCAAGCGGATGGCAGTTTTCGAGAGGAAAATACTCCAGAAAATAAAGGGAACCATCGTCGTTAACGGAGAGTATCGGCGTCGCATTAACAATGAGCTGTATAAGCTATACGCCGACATCGATATAATCAAACGCATTAATATACAGCGATTGCGTTGACTTGGTCATGTTGTGCGGTAGGATCCAAATGATCCGGCATGAAAAGTTTTTCACAACGAACTCGATGGACGGCGCAGAAGAGGGCGACCAAAACTCCGTTGGAAGGACCAGGCTTTTGAAGTACTGTCGAAACTTAGTATGACGAATTGGAGGAGAAGCGCAGAAGATCAAAGCGTTTGGAATTATTTCCTACGGGCGACGTATAATAGATAATGATGTCTATTCCAGTGTTGTAGCCTGTGGTGTCATCTTATTGAAACCACAAATCGCGGACAAATGGTGACGTTTGGCAAAACCAATCATTTGATTTTTTATTGCTCACATATAGGACGTGAGACGGCTTGAGATTATTGCATCCATACGATAACCGTCGATCTAAAGTACTGATAATACCCCGAAAAGTAATTCAACTCTGTTTACAAAGTAACTTCTTCAAAATTGAAATTGGTTTTCTGTTTTTTTTCTGAATTAAGCAATTGCATAGTGTCCCACTGTCACATAGCAGCCAGTAGGTAAATTTAGACGAATACATACTCGAATGGATACTCCTATACGCAGCCCTATGCTGAAGTATCAATTTATTTATAGCCGACATTTACACAGTATCCTAAAAGTGACACTCAGGCACATGATTCGTACTTAATAACAAAACATACGAAAATGTTCCCTTTACCCTTAGCAGAGAATTGCAATGCAAATTCTATAATTACTTTTAAACAAATGTGATTATTTAAAACCTAAATGTGTTTTTAATGTACGATCGCAGTTGCTGTTTTAAAACTCGACGCAAGGAAAATATTTTATCGGATCGGTTTTCCTACACATTTTTCGTTTAATTGCTAAAATATATATAAAAATTGTTAACGAATACTTGAATTATGGCATTTTATTTTTAATTATTTGATTAACAACAAGTTCATTGCCATTAGCAAGTTTTTGATTTCGAATCAGCGTTTTCGTTTTTTGTTTTTTTTTTTCTTTTTTGTTAATTTTAATAATTTCGCATTTCTCTTATTGCGAAACGACGAAGCGAGTGAGTGTCTGGCAGTTCTGGCAAAGTGGACGGACGAGATGGAGTTAGCTGTGTGTGGGTTTGTTTGTGTTTTATTTTTTATTTTTCGGTGTAAATTTCTGAATCATTCGCGGCGTCCTCAACGCCATTGCCAGCCAGCACAGCTCAGTACACCATCATCATGGTCACGAGAGTGTTTCAATGGAAAATTCATTAAATTGCCTTTGTTGTTGCTGCTGCTCCCTTTTGCGTTCCAAAAATAAAAAGAAACATATGTTCACTCCAGAGTGGGGTGGAAGTTCATTGTTTCATTTCTTGACTACACTCATGGACATGCTGGTATACACATGGACACATGGATATGGATATGCATTAGTGTGACAGCGATAATTTATCTTCGGAATTTTGAAGTTCCTAAAAACACAATATGTAAAATTTTAATTTTAATTTAATTAATTTAATTTAGTCGGTATCCATCTTGGCCATTACGTCCTCAAAATTCACATTTTCATATTGACTTTTAAGAGAATTGTAATTTATAGAATGGTACAAATTTGAGGACATCCCAATGACTGTAGGGGTTCCAACTTCGAAAAAAGTTTAATATCGGAATTGTATTAAGAATTGGTTAGTTTCCTATTATTGAATCTTCTCGTATAATTGCAATATTTTCATACATGCAATCAAAACATTTCAAGTGTCCTGAAACAGAATATATAAATATACATATATTTACTCTATAGGTGCAGTTTATGGAGAACCGGCTTTTTAAAATTTTTAAATGAAATGTGAAATCTCTTTAAGTTTAAATTATTTGTAACTTTTTTATAAAAAGACAGGATTTAGTTTAGATATTAAAAAAAATATATATATGTAAGTATTTTAATTTGCTTAAAATTTCTCATCTTTTCTCAAAGTTTAAAGACGAAATGGTTTAAAATTTTTAGAAGATGTTAACTGATTTAGAAAAATTAAGCTAAGCCAATTTTTAAGCGTTTTTTAAAGCACTTGTCTCGAACCTATTGAATTAATAGTGATTGAACAAAGAACAACAATTACTTGTCTGATGAGTTTACTAGAAGCGAAACTGCTGTTTTTTTTTTTCAAACAAACCGGTGGGACTGGATTTTCAAAAATGTCCCATTTTCGAAACAACCGAAAACTGAGTTTTTGCTTGGTCTGTTTTCTTTTTTTGTATGTTTTTCACATATTTAATCTCTTAAAGCTCAAAATTCCACCAAAATTTTTTCTCCAAAGTTGCTTGTCTTACCACCCTACTATGTATGTATGTCTGTATGAATATGTCACCTGACAAAAATAAGTTTTCCTTTGTTCTTTTTGGTCTTAAAATAATTATCCCGTTTAGGGAAAAGTGTCATTCTTCCCTCTTTCGTGTAGTGTGTGGCCCTGTCGCAATAAGGACAGTTTTGTATTACATTACTTAATTTTGACATGAGATTGCATGCGTTATTAGTTGTTTCTTTGTCCTGGCAAAAGGGGAGCGTCATTCAAGGGTTTGTTAAAAGCTAAAGGTAGTAAAGCTTATGGTCGAGGCCATAGTTTACTTTAAACTCATTATGGTAATTACTTACAAGAAAAGAGCAAAGCGTTTAAAGTTTCAGCACAAACTATTGAAGATTTGGAAACCTGAGTTGCCTATCGCATTTGAAAGCAGTTTTAAACACTTAAAGTCTAGTACAGAGCAATTGAATTGACTTATTAATTTCGTCAGATTAGTACTTTATTTTTAAATGACAAATCCCGTTGATATTTTTTCGTATATTTATTTATGACTGATGAAATACGCTTTGAATTTAATTGGTGGAAACATTCATACAGGTAAATTTACTGGTTCAAAATCACTCATTTCAAAGGCACTCATAGTGATGATAGGTGGCATGTCATAGAGCCGCCATTGTATAAAGCCAATCTGTCTTTAACATGACGCTGTTTTGGGCAGTGACAATTTATATTCATGTTATCATGTTATCGTCTAAAGAAACCCTTCACAGGACTGTGGAAATAAAACCTTTCAAATTGGGCACTTTGGCTTTTGGGCAACGAATGAATAAGAAAATAATATTAACTAGGAAAACTATAACAACTAATCCTTTTAGGTTTGGGAGTCACGCAAGTTTGTTTGCAATTTCCATATCGAAAGCTTACGCTACATATTTAAATAAATGAACATTTACGATTTTAAAAGAATACGCATCTTATTTATGTGATACTTCTTAAATTAAAGTTAAACAGTTGTTGTACAAATTTATAAATAAATATTCAACCATTTCTTGTAAAAGTGTACGAAATATTAAATTTCCTGTTAAAAGCTTAATTTATAAAAGAAATCATCAGCACTTTTTCTACAATTTATAAACAATTAAAATTACATTTTTTTTTGGTACTTAACAGCAGAAACCCACTAAAAAACAACAACTATTTGGTAATAACAGCAAATGAACAACAAATCATATTAAATAATCAGGCATACAAGTATTTAGACAGAAACAAAAAACGCCAAACTAACATAATATTTCTTTTCAACTGTTTAAAATTAAAAACGAAAGTCTTTCAGTGGAAAATATTAGTAAGTTTTCGTTAACAAAAGAATAATAGTATAACAATGAAAAGAAAACGCCATAAACGGCCACCGAACAATAACGGAAACACCCCCCGCGTAAAAAATACGCGAAATACGTTCGAAATCATGCAATTTTCGAACAAAGAAATTAAAACTCTTTTCGGCTGGTTGTTCAATTGCCATAACCAGATGCCAAAACAAATTATTTAAGGTGTTGAATAAACTTTGTTTAAGGGGTCTCATTGGAAATATCAAAATCCAAAAATGCATTTAGCAAATTTCATGAGCCACAACGGCATGAATCATTCACATTTAAGGAAAGGTCTGTACCTGCATTTTTGTCGCTGTTGTTATTGTGGTATTTGTATTTTATTGTTCCATTGAACAAATAAATTTCTATCCTTATATGGCTGTAGAAATTTTATTAGATTTTTATGATTTTGTTCATTGCACATTTTTTTCATTTAATTTGTTCATAACCAAAATTGGTTTAAGGTTTTCTCGTTTTATGTTTTCATTGTTGTGCTGCTACGATTGCCGCTAAAACAAAATGATTTGTAGGCATTTTGTGCAATGATATATAATCCGACGAAAAAAAATACGTTTATTACTCAATAATGAAATATCCAATATCCCCCATACCGGCCATGCATGCAATCAATTCCATTTGCACTGCATGCACTATAAATCCTCCCGCCCCACACCAACGACTCACTCCATTCAGCTTAGCTCAGTGAAGTTTCAAGTTTATCACGTACGATCATCGACCAGTCGGCCGAGTCATATCGTATAGAGGAGCCCCCAGACAACTCATCAACATTTCATTGAAATGGTGGAGAGACGACGACGAATGATATATTTCAGGAAACATAAATTTGCTGTATTTTTTTGTTATTTTTTTTTAATTTTATATCTTATGGATTTCGTAAAACTATAATTTTTTTGTTTTATGAATTTAAAACGTTTTTGAGGTTATAATCGCCAAAAAGGAAGTGTAGTGACTCTTTTTTTGTGGCGAATAACAACAAATTGAAATTATTTCCTTCTTTAGAGAATTTTGTTATAAAAACGCTTTTCTATGGATTTCCTATTGATCTTTTGAATTTCCATTTCATTACAGATGCCAATGGCTACATCGTTGGATAAGGATGCCATACGTGAAGCGTACGAAGATGTTCGCTCTGATCTCACAGATACGGAATGGTAAGTTTATTTGCTAACATTTGTTCTCCAGTCAACAAACAATTACCACGTCCTATGAGATGCATGATATGCATTGGAATTGAACTAAACTGAACTGTACGAGGGCGGTCTCAAAACGTATAGATAGATGGTGCCAGTAGTTTGGAAAACATTATTTTGGTTAAAAGTGGCAACTTTATAAAATATATATATTATAAGTTTCAAGGTGCCATATAAATGGAACTAAAAGTGTACTTGATCGGGTTCGACACCTCAATGTCCCTTAGAAACTAAAAACAAGGTCAAGTGTATGGAAATGATAATTTGGATCCTTTTTTTTTTTGCTCAAAATTGGATACCCAAACGAAAGGCATTCTCACGGCGATTTTAGACATATAAGTTGTGCTGTATGGTGATTTTGAATTTTGGAATCGACGAACTCAAATCTCTGTGAGTATTCAAACCCAAAGTATTCTTGCGCCTAATTCGAATGTAAAATACGCCGATTTACTTAAAATTCGACAATTTCGTCAAAAATATAAAGGAATGTTGTGTGGACAAAATTTAAGTAAAGATGTTTTATTTTTGTCCTTTGATTTAATTTTGTCTACATTGTATTCTTTTCTCTTTTTTAATCCACAAAATTAAAAAAGATTGCAAGCAGTTTTTATGTATTAATATATTGGACCTTGCCATCATGTACGATATACAATGTCATTTAAATGACCGCCTCTGGATTGGTTGCAGCAGTGGATCGTTTTGAGGCAGCTATCGAAAAAATACGGCGCAATGACACCTCCAGACCATAGTGAGCACCAAAGAGTCACTTTTTCCGAATGCAATGGCTTTTCCACAATCACTTCTGGATTTTCTGAGCCCCATATTCAACAATTTTGCTTGTTGACGTAATCACCAAGTGAGAAATGAGCTTCATCGCTGAAAAATATTTTGTTCAATTGAAAGCCCATGTTTGAATCACCACTTTTATAGTAAATTTTAACTAAATGGCAAACCTTTTACCAAGCATATATATAGGTATGTAACACTTCAGACGACAGATATTTAATAGCTGACAGTCTCGCCAGGTCGGCGGTTTTAAAATCACCAAATGGATAACCCTATTTATTTAACACAAAAAACTAGCTTTATTAGGAAACCAATATATGCTTTTGCATTTTTTTTAATTTTTCATAACTTTTGAACTACATGAAATGTTGAATTAATGGGAGGTCCTGATAAAACTGGTTGCAGACGTAGCACTCGTATTGTTCATACTTGGATCCAGGGACCCATTTTTAAATTAAGTAAACTACCAATTTAAAATTATGTTTATAAAAATTAAAAAAACTAACTGATTGGATATTAAGTGCAATTGTAAAAATACATTTTTTCAATCCTACAATAAAAAGTCAAAATCAAATCAAAAACCGAAATCTAAATCCAAGCCACTCTTTTCTTGCTTCGCATATAAGCAGCTAAATTGGAAATAAATATGTAATTTCTTACTGTTTTAGTCCTTTCGTTTATGAAACATGTAAAAGAGTTTTTAAAAAGTTTTTTTTTATTATAAATTACATTTTTCAACTTGTTTTAAGAAAAAAAATTAACTTTTCTTTGAACAATTTTCTTGAAATTATTAGAATTAAAAGTATTCAAAATTTGGGGAAAAAATGTTCTTGGAAAGTCATGCCGCTAAGAGATTTGGAATGAATGTTCGAAAGGGTTTCAACTTTTACTACAACAAATTTCAAAGAAAACTATAAGCAATTAATTTAAAAATGTTTTTTTTTTTTTTTTGTTTCCTTTGCTGTTAGCCAATTTTTAAACAAAGGATTATTTACAACTTGTTCAAAAGCGTAGAAGTTACATTATACCTTTATTTAAATACGAATTTTTCAAAGTTGAATATTTATTGAGTTTTTGTTAACACGCCAAACAAACGGCCCACACATGGGGTAAAATTTCTTTGATGACTTCACATAGCATTATCCAATTCTCTGCTCTCTCGGCCACAAAGTGTCATTATTGTATTTAATAATTTGAAATTAATTTCTGCTTTCTTTTTTTTGTTTGCAGGGCTGTATTTAAATTCGACGGTCCTCAAATACTCTGCTCTGCCCGTGGTCAATGCTTCGAAGAGTTCCGTCAACAATTCGGTGATAATGAAAGAGCCTTCGGCTACATACGCATTCAAATGGGTGACGAAATGTCCAAGAGAAAAAAATTCATCTTCCTCACCTGGATTGGTCAAGATGTTGGTGTTATACAAAGAGCTAAAATGTCAACAGATAAAGCTATAATTAAAGATGTCTTAAATGTAAGTGAGATTCGCCTGTGTTAATGATTTAAGCAAACATGTTGTCTTCATGGTCTGATCCTTTGTTTTGTCTTTGCAGAACTTCGCTGTGGAACTACAAGCCGGTGCTGACACTGAATTGGACATTGAACTTTTCCGTGATGCTTTAAATCGGGCCGGTGGTGCTAATTACGGTACGGGCGTGCGTAACTTCTAAACCTTCTCCCACTTTGCACGCTAAATCGCCAATATCGTTCATCGTTTGATTTTCGATTTCGAAAGGGTCATCGTAGTTGTTGACAGTGATGGCATAATCGAAAGTGTACTTTTTTCATCTTTAATGCAAGATTTTAAGCGTTTTTATTTTTTTGTATAAGAGCAAAATGTTGCAATAAAAGTCCTGATTAGCTTCTAAGTGTATTTAAGACATTAAATTTTTAACGCTGACAAAATGAGATGAAGTTGCAATTGGATTTACGTTTATGTTTTATTTTGTGAATAACTTGAAAGAACCAACAATCAAACCAGCATTTTCTCTCTCTATCTCCTGTGTCTCCTTTTCATTTTTAATAACTTTTCGTAATTTTCACGGTATTTTTAACGAAATTCTTTCTCTTCAAAATTCATATTTTTTAATAAAAAATAAAAAACTTGAAAAGAAAATAAATATAAAAATAAATAAAAGTCAAATAAATTTAACAAAATTAAATGTTTTGTTCTGCTGTTATTGCAATTAAATTATTTTCCAGGTGTAATTGGGAAATGATTCCAGTTGTGGTTTTAGATTTTGGAAAATCGTGTATATTTTTTTATAATTATTTCTATTAAGAAATAGTGCTGAAGAATATAGTTTTGGTGCTGATAAGACTTTCCCCTATACCGAATACGCTTAATCCATCATTCATTAAACAATTTGGAGTCCACTATTCGTTACCGAATTTTGTAATAAATAACATTTTGTACATGAAATTGTATTATTTCAGTAAATAAAATAAGCTGAATGAAATAAGTGTTTCCACCCCTTGAAATCAGCGTGCTAAATTATAGACGGAAAAGTAATTTTTTATTTAACTTAATAAATATGTTTACTCCTAACTGAAACCAACACCTCACACACACTTCTTTCGACGTCCTTGAAGTATCTTAGTCGCTTAAAAAATATGAAGGGAATATATTATATTTGGCAATATATCTACGGCCTCAGTCAAGAAATTGTATTACATAAGCCGCCTTTTATGTAATTTTATCAAAGATTGTATCTCGTTTGGTGGGAGCAAATGAACTTACACATCTTTCATATTCTTTCAATATTCAACAATTTAATAAGTAATAAACACAAAGAATAAGAGTGTTCATGTTTCTAACATTTATGAGTAGGATTAGCACTCTTATATAATAATATGCAGTGTACATGGACCTGAAAACATCACATATCAATTTTGGCAAAATTATATTCATGTGCAAGAAATTTCTATAAGAAAAGAAGAAAAACTTCCAAAATTTTAAGTACACGCGCCAAGAAAAAAAAATGAATAAATACAATTATACAGTCAAAAAAACATAATTGATTGATACCAACTTGACAGTTCAGTACATAGTCAAAAAACTACGTAATTAGCTTTTTTCTTTGACAGCCGCACTGCGATCTAAAATCATTCACGTAATCGTAGAGTCCTTTGAAGTATAATGTCGTTTAAAATGGACAAAGGACAATTTTGTTACAAATCATAAATAGTTTCACATGCATATAAATTGGTTTATATCAAAAATACGTGCTTTAGCTACTCATGAATGGGGTATAAGAGAGCTGCCCACATTTTTAAACCCACTGAGAGGCATCGACTCTTTAATTGCAATTGCAAACGTCAGTTTGG
>JAHXMU010000014.1:6650366-6677803 GCA_019455685.1 Philornis downsi
AAATAATACCGTCCTTGGGTATGAATAAATTCCACAGATTGTAAAAACTAAAAATTATGCAATGAAAGAAAACTATAAGAAATTTTTAAATTTTTTAAATAACCGCCGCCTAAAGGCAAGATATGTGGAAAAAAAACTGCTAACGAAATAAAGAAAGCTAAATAATTATAAAAAAAAGTGCATACGACTACAGGAAACAAATAATGGATAAAAAAATGTAAAGTATAAATCACACAAAAAAAATTATAATAAAGAATTATTTAATAATTGCGGTGTTGTTTTTGTTAGTTTTCACAAACAATTTTTTCAGTAGTATTGATAGATTTCCAAATGCTTTTAGAGTAATAGAGTTCCAGTATATAATAAGAATCTAAATATTGTAATTTGCTTCAATATGTCTCTTTGTCTCTGATGTTGCTAATAATTCAACCTAATGACGTCGGAAAAGCACTTTATGTAAAGCATCTATATCGATTTCTAGGGGAGTCTTATTTGATGAATGGGAACTGAAATAGAAGGAGACAAAGCGATTACATCTTATTCGCAGTAATGTGTTGAAGACTTTCTCACCTTGACGATCTTATTGCTGGCGCTGTGGGTTTATTTGACGCTCTAGGATTAACCAATAGACATTTCATGGGTTGGCCATCTAATTGACGATTGTGATAAGTATCTACTGCCTTCTCAGCATCGCCCAGAGATTTGTAGATGATTTCAGCCACACCGGGTCTCACAATACGCGAGTCATACAACTCTCCAATGTCCTCGAACAGCTCCTTGATATCCGACTGCGTAACGCTTGTATGTAAATTACTAACAACTATGCGATAACCGGACGACGTTGGCGCCATCTTTCCAGATCCAAACGAAGAAGACGTCGGCGGAGCAAGAGGATTGGAGAAAATACCCATAGAAGCATGTGGATCTGGTGCACGCTCTAAACGTGAACGCATTTCGTACGACAGATGCGACGAATGTTCGGGTACATAACGACGTTGATACAGATCAGGAGTACGTTCTCGCATCGATGATGGCCTTAAGATGCCCTTTGCAGGTGGCGGTGGTAAATCGGGGGATATGCGACGCTCATGCCTTGAGCTAACAGGAACTTCATAGACGTCAAATGGATCAAAATGTTCATTGGGGCTGGAACCCCATGAATCCATGCGTCTTGGAGCTGGCGGTGGTAATTCATAGACCATGTCATTTCTTACGGTGCGGCTTAACCTGGTAGCGGCAGCATATTCTTCTAAATAGCAATAGAAAGAGACATATTATTAATTGTGATGGAACCTTGATGGATTTAAAGTCTAAGTTGTATAGCTATAGTGTAATACACAAACTGTATTTGATATTTTTGGAGTTTATAACTCTGTACATATGCATAAGATTGCTATTGCATTCTTGACTGATTATTCATAGCCTAGTCTAACTTTCATAGAGTAGAAACATAAAAATTACAATCACACGTTTGATAGGAAGTTAATTTTCGGAATATGTGTATTTACGGGTATGAACACGGTAAAAAGATACAAAATTATATCATGATCAAGCTAAGATCACCAAAATTTGTGTTCGCACTCCCCTCACAGTTTAAGCACAGGATAAGTAAAGAAATCTTGCGGCATTCGTGTTTTTAGGAGTAACATTGAGGAGAGGGAGACAAGGAGGGACACAATCGGTTAAAGCTAAAATCATGAAATTGCTTCATATGTATATGTCATATACCTATATATATATATATATATATATATATATATATATATATATATATATTATATATTTGGTTTGCCTTCAAATTTTATTTTTATTGGAATGTTTCATTAGCAGGAGCAGAAATAATTGCTTTTTAATTTGTGGTTTGTATAGGATGTACCACTCCTCATTGTCCAATCCCGCCCATATTTGCAGCAGCACTTAAGATATGTACACCAAACCGATGTACCAAATTTTGTTCAAATACCGTAAACAGGAGCAGAAATATTGGATATTTAATTTATGGTTTGTGTGGGAGGTACCACGCCCCATTGTCCAATCCCGCCCTTATTTGCAGTAGCACTTAAGATATGTACATACACCAAACCTACGCACCAAATTTTGTTCAAATACCGTAAGCAGAAATAATTGATTTTTAATTTTTTGTTTGTATGGGAGGTACCACGCCCCTTTGTCCAATTGGACCGAATTGTAAATCTAAACCATCCCGAGCACCACCCAGACGCATATACAAAAATTTATGCAAAGCGGTCCAGCCGTTCTGGAGTTTTAAGCATTGGAACAAACCACGATTTATTTTTATATATATAGATATACATACGCAATAAATCAAGGCTCATGTTTCACACCCTTCAGCCAGCTAGAAGCACCACGTCTGCCTGAAGTAAACCGCGAAGCAGAAATAAGCCGCTTGCCAGCAGCACTTATAAAACTGCAGGTCAGTCTGCAGTGAATTACCAACATTAATTGCCCAATGTGGGCAATTAATGTTGCAATACCCTGGGCAGGCCTAATATCTGATTGCCATCTTCTTGAGGTATTTAGAATCTTTTAAAGCTGAACGGTGTCGAGTAGATTCGTATGCCCATATACTAGAAAAAGCCAGAGAACGTTGATCGTTTCCTAGGGTAGAATACACAAATTGTTACACTTACTTCCCCAGAAATATCGCTTGAAAAATACCAACAATTCTACCAGAAGTGGTTCACCATAGAAAGAGAATGAAAGAAAGAAGTTTGTTTTCTGTACAGAAAGAGATATCTTCATACTCAATTTGAACAATAAGCAATTTGCAGGATCTTAACGAAAATGTTTTCAGATTAAATTATTTTTGCTTTAGAAAACAAAAATTAATCTGTGATACATAATTTATTAACCAATAAACGTACATCGCGATTAAGGATTTATATAAGGATCGAACGTAGGCGATTAAATAGTTGATAGTTCCACCGTACATAAATGGGCTATTTTTCATATTATACTTTTGTTCAATTATTCATTTTGAAATGTCGAAATAATAGTAATGAAAAAAATAGCCCAAAAAACAGAGAAATGGGACCCATAATTACGAAATTTCATCTAAATTTTTATGACTTTTGTGCGATTTCTTAAAAAAAAAATTGCATAATTTTTCTTTGGGTGACTTTTTTTAGATAATAAATGTTTTGTAAACAACTTTATCTTTATAAAGGTTATTAATGAATTTCTTCAGAGCATCTTTGTCCAAAGACTAGAAATTTTTGTAAAGAATGTGTAGGATCCTTTAAAAACTTCCCGTCGACTCAAAGAAACCCAACTTTGGAGTTCTAGATTTCCTAACGCCAACTCTGATCCCATTATTTAAAAAACAGACAATGCATTTCAGTTGCGTATTTTATGGATTCAAATTAATAAATAACAGCAAAAATTTGATCCAGATGACACAACTTTTTGAAACATTATTATGCGCTAGTTGTAAAGGTTTTTAATTCTCTGGAGATGTTTTTTTTAATTTGCAAGAAAATTTGGCGAGCGTATGAAGAAGTATTTTGTTTCGTTATTGTGAATAAATTAGAGATTTCTAGTGAATAATGAATATGTATTTCAATTATATTCTCTATTGAAACATAAAAAATGAAATTACGGGAACTTTGCCATTATTCAGGAATTCACACCAATTTTACATGCATCAAAAGTTTTTGTATATACAGGGTGTCCGTCGGGAAGCTATACTACTTCGTTTTGCCGCCATTTTGGTAAACATTAGTCTCTACAGTTCATATTTGGCAGTCGTGGAAAAATATTCGATAAACCTACGTGTTTTAATCCTTAAAACATTTTATCAAAATTAATCATCAATTATTGTGACGATAAGAAAGTTACGTGAAATTTTTTAAGAGAAACAACGTGCCAACAAGACGCACTATTTATTGTGTAGTGAATGATTTCGAAGAAAGAGAGTCTGTAGCTGATAGGAGGAAAGTATTCAAGACAATCAACCTCAATTCGACACCGTGATCAGTAGCTTGGTCTTCAAAGAACAACTTTGGCCACAATTTTGCACAAGGATTTGCATTTGTTGCTATTTAAGATTCAGTTGACAGAAGAGCTTCTTTCACAAGACCATTTACGCCGCCATACATATGCCAATAGGATGTTACAGCTCGCCCATAACAACCCCGATTTTTTCATGGAAAAATCACAATGAGTGACGGGACACATTTTCATTGGAATGGATATGTGAATGAACAGAACAGGTCCTGGGCAATAGAAAGCCCTCAAATTATCCATGAGTCACCTTTGCATCCATTAAAAGTGAGTCTGATGTGCAATTTGGTCAGGAGGAATCATTGGACCTTACTTCTTTGAAACTGAAAACGGCGTAACGGTAAATGTCAATGGGGAGCGATATCGTGATGTAATTGAACATTTTTTTAACGCCACAACTGCATCATGCTTTGGGCTTGATTAACATGTGGTCAACAAGACGGTGCCACCTAATCTCTTTCATTTAATCAAAAATTATAACCAAAGTAGTATACCTTCCCGACGGACACCCTGTATTAGAAAGTACCTAAGTCTTCAAATGGCAACCAAGAAATGAAGTACGCAGAACATAGCGGATTTAAGGTATATTCACTCAATTTCCAACAAAACCAAAATCTATCCGACGACTTCTCTTAAACATGGCACATTTTATTCAGAGGAGATAAATTCTTACGATTTGACATTAAGCTTTAAATATTCTGTCGTTTTTGAATCCTTACAATTTATGTCAACATTTCACCATTTTGTGTAAGTCCTGAAACTAAGGATCAAATTACATGCCATTAACATCATTTATTAGAATTTCGATTTCAAACTGGTTGATACATCTGTCAATCGAATACGAACATTTTTTGGGATATGACAAGATTTCAAAATCCGGAAAAATTTACTTAAAAACCCATATTCGCAGATTTTGACATTTCTGACATTTTTTTATGGATCACAGATTACTCTTTCCATTGTCGTCTACTATATTATTTGATACACCTGACCCCCATATTATTTGATACACCCATCCCCATATTTTAAGCATTTTGAAATTGTTCTGTTATTGTTATTGTGGACCTAGAGAACATCGCGAACCTTTTATAAGTTTTGAAATTTTAGTTATTTGTCTATGATTTAAAAAAGTACAAATAAAATCAGCTCCAAATCCGACTCTGGAAAGAAACCGCTTTCCTCAAAAATTTCCAGAAAACATGCTTTCTTCACTTAAATGTTTTACAGAAAAACTTGACACTATCTGTCCCATTCATATAATATTCCGAAATAAGAGCAAGTCAGAAAGTGTTTGAATTATATATTAGCTGTAATGGAAAACTATTTTCTTCTATTATCGAACTGTTACTTCAGGAAAGCATTTGCGAAAATAAAAAAAATGTTAGAGCGTTAATTTCAATAGATCGTTTGAATCCAAAAATTTATTCGATGCATTTCTGTGTGCCCGGAATATTTTTACACACGTTACGAAAAATGTCTTGACTAACTACACTTGGATGCGCAGCGAAACATTTTTGTCACCTTTTTTTGTCGTACCCGTATTTGTAGTGTCGAATTCATTATCATGGATCCACTTTTTCAAAGGCTTGCCTTCAAATTGTAAGCCACATCATTCTAAAGGTTTACTATATCTGGTTTCTCAATTACCATCAGATTCATAAATACACAATATTTCGTTGGTTTCCCCTAAAATCCACTCACCTTCTTCCATTTTCTCCATATTGTCGTAATCAACATAGCCTCTTGGTATCTCCAACACATCATTTCGCCTTAAAGACGATGTGGATATGGACTGTTTGTAGCCTGAATTTCTGGTCTTCAAGCCACCACCATCTACAATTATCTTGCCAACTCCTCCCAGTCGGTTATATTTGAAATTATTCGATTTATATGGCTTTCCCGCATTGATATCTTGCTTCTGTGTCAACTTCTTACGAACGTCACCATTATTACGTGTAATCTCAGCTAATTTATCACGAGCATCCCGGATTTTGGCACGATTCTTTTGTATGATTTTCATTCGAGCATCTGTGATACGGGGGGCCTCCTTAAAGACTGGGCGATTTAGCGTCTTCCTCAATGGTGGCTTTTTGATTCCACCGCTAGAAGGAAAATAAATTTAAAGATTTTCTTGTACTTTGAACGCCATTTTTTATGGCAATCCTTGTGTGTCAGGTCACAAAACTCACAATCTCCTTGTTGGGGCTGCTGAGATTCTCTTGTATTTTATTATATCATCCAAGCTCATATCCATGTTAGATGACTTGCACTTGTTTCCGTCTAATATCAATAATTACAAATCCACTTGCTCCAGGCTCATAGAAAACTTAAATCCACGAAAATCGTCCTATCCGTCAAGCAGGATTAAAAAAAAGTGCAGCAGTGCTTGTGGTATTTTTTTAATGGAGATTGAATTTTGAGTGAAGTTGGTGGTTGTTTCCCATTGAGTTGCCAGACTAGCACTGTTTGTGGGTTGCCGGATGTTAAATAATGTAAGTGAAGTGCCAGATGCATCTACTAAGTTATTTGCAAACAGCTATTGAAATGTGAACTTAAGTCCGGTATGGACTATAAACAGAATTCTGTTGACACAAAATTCTCGACATCTATGCGCAAAGTAGAAATTTCAAATTAGAAGCTAAAACCGTGTGGGAAGTTGAAACGAAATGTTCACTTCCCCTTAAGAATGCATGTATATGATGTTGAATAAAACTTTGCCGACCGAAATTTTGTTTCTCCACTAATGTTTCGTATGTGAATTCTAATAAAGAAATGTTTATGGTCAGACAAAGTAAACTTTTTTTACATACCACGAAAACTGATATTACATATTATATGTAAATATTTATATTTTCGCCAATACTGCAAAGTTATCGTAAGGAAATACATTCTACATAAATAAAAAGTAGTCAAATTTCGTCACCGTCATCCGTGTGCATTTTTATGGAAAAGTAAATTTTAATTTAATTTTAATTTATTTATTCAGGTTTGTAATTTAAGCCTAAAGATCGATTTGGTTAAATTACAATAGTACAACTTATCTTCTTCATAATTCAATTACAAATGCATTATACAACTTTACAATAATTATAATACCAAAAAAATATGATTTACAATATGACGATCTACTTCACTTCTTAGAATTTTTCACTATGTATGTTTTTCTTCCTAAAATACGGATTATAACTTTAATTGGAATTTAAAGCTATACTCCATAACGAAAAATTTAATAACAGATTAAATGGTAAAAATTAGCAACTTCAAATAATTTTTTAAAGATCTAATTAACTAAGTAATTGGGATGCTATACAAGCAATGGCTCAAAAAAAAGGAGGAAAAAAATAATAAGTTCAGCGATAATCATTGTGAAAAATTGTGTTTGAGATTAACATAGGGTTGTTTGAAGGAAATATTGAACACATTTTGCGTACATTTTATATAGGAAAACGAGGCCCGTTTGACGTCAGTACCGGGTTTAAGACATACATGACAGACTTGACGCTAGTTTCGTTTAATTTGTCACCGCCAGCGTAATTTTTTATGAAAAGTTGGCTGAACGGATGCTACCAACTGTAAGTATTTCACAAATTGGAATTATTTTATGTTGCCCGATTGATTTTAACCCAAACGTCACCATTCGGTGTGAAAGCAATTAACAAAAAAGGGAACTCCATAAACCGACAAAAAGGCAAACTAATTATTTAACTATATTTATACGATAATAATGGTGTTTTATAGAATATTGTTAGTCTCAAATAGAATTCGTTTTTTATTTTATTATAATTTCGGCCGAAAAAATATATATCATACTCGTAACTTCTTAGATAGATTTATTACTCAATGTTACTTATATATAATTTGGTTAATTTTGCAGGAATAATTTTATTGTGGAGCAGTGTAGAGAGGATGCAAACAAAACAAAAAAAATGATGTTTACTGAAAATCATTCTCTTTGCTGCACTACCCTTGTATGATCAGATTCGATGTTTACATCAAAAAATTCACATACCATTAAATGTAGCATTTTCCATTTCCGTATTCCGTTTGATATCAATACCGCAAACCGAAAATGTAATTTGCGCAAACAGAATTTTGGTAACTCAATTTGTATGTATCATATCATAAAAATGGCCGTGTATAAAAATAAATAAATTACTATCGATGACAGCTTGTTTTTTAATAACAATATCAAATCATTCCAAGAAGTAAAAGTAAAATTATCGTGAAATACTTTGACACATTATTTCTGTTAAGTGAATCAATGTGCCTATATCTCCTTTTTGTTTGCTTTTTGATTGAACTGCTCATTTCATTATTTGACTTTGATAATTTGATGAATGAACAATTCGAAACTCCCAACCAATTGTTGATATATTCAATAAATAATTTCTTTTTTCCATTTTCATGAATGGGAAAACGTACTAATAGATTGACCAGAAATATTTAAATCTCTTTTTGAAATTTAGCAAATGTTTAGTGTGAAATCATAACCAAATTATCCCCGAATATAGTTAAATCTTAACTAATTACTTAAATTGATTTTTTCAAACGACAGTTTTGTAAGACATCGAAATGTTAAGAAACTCTATCGCTTTTCTCATTATTCTGGTAACACTATTATCTGTTATGTTAAATAGCCTCATAGATCCGGTAACTACTGTTTTGACATGGGCAGTTCAATGTTGGTTGCCCTGCTTTATGTAAACTGAACTTTTCATTTATTTTGTAAACTGCTGTGAGTGAGTGAAAAACTGGTACGACGATAAAAAAAAGTATATAATTCGGAAAATAAATTGCTAACTATAGAAAATAGTAGTAGAAGTAAGACCAGTGCAAAATGGCTTTATAACAAAAGCATTGTATCAACAATTTTTAAGGTGTGAAACTAAAAAAGGCAGTCAAGATATATATTATTTTGTAGAAAAGAGCAATCCACAATATTGAGAAGAGAAAGTGAGTGAGGAAGGCAAACATCAAAACAATAATAAATGCATATAGAAAGAATATCTAGAACTACAGCTTACCGAATATATAGTTCATGTTGTGTGCTAGGGCACGTCCGTGTGTGAAAGTTGTCAAAATAAAATTTGTAAATTTTAATGGGCAATGTTAAATCGCGGAATGATTATCACAAAACAAACAAGAAAATTTCCAGGAATTTGAGTCAACCTCAACTATTACCATCAACACCGTTGTCGTCATCATCGGGAAACCACCAACAGCACCATAATCGTCAGCTACAGCCTGGTAGGGAGGACCAGTGGACAACACCAACAACAACAGAAGCAGCCAGTACTGCCACCACCACAACTACTGTGGGAGGTCCGTTCGTGGAAGTCGATATTGAAAACAGCAACGATTCTAACAAAACAAGAAAACAGAACAGCAAAACAAAAGAAGATCCTCAACAAATACGACGACAACAAAAAGCAGCTGATGGTTCAGCTGCTTGTGCAGGCGCATTAACAGACCCACAACAACAACAAAGGCAGCAGCAGCAGCAGCATCGTTTAAAGCAGGTAACGTCACCCTATTTTTGTTTTTCTTTTCCATTGTTATTGTTGCTGTGTGTAAGTTGTCATTATCGTGTATGGAAAATGTTGAAAAATGTGAGTGTGTATGATTAGAGGGTAGTCACATACGAGGATGATGTGAAAAGTGCAAGAGTAGTTGGTGAAAATTTGGTTGACATGCATTCACTTGTTTTTAGCTCCCGACGTTGTCTTTTAGGACTTGTTGGTACAGGGCGGTAAAACTTTTAAAGCAAAGTAAAAACCTTGACGAAACAACAGAAACTGAAAGCTATCAGTACTCCATTTTAAAGAATTCGACGTTGATGAAAATTTCATTGAAAAAGACATAATCAAAATCACAGAACTCATTGAACATCTAAAGGACAAATGATGCTTTCTTTATTCCTTAAAGGTGATGATTTAATCAAAGCATTTGTTAAAGCCTTCATATCTTCGGTCATCCTTCGTTGTCTTAACTTGTCATACAACCATCGTATAATGCCAATTCTACGAAAAATGGGGACGAGGTTAAATTAAGAGGAATTTCGCTTTAATCTATTATTTTTTTCTCGCAGTCGTCTAAACCATGCTGCTAAAAAAAAAAGAAATATTACGGAACCCTAAAATAGATAATGACTAAGAAAAAACAACGGAACACCAAAGAGTATTGGTCAGTAAAATTTAACGCTTTTCCTCTTTTTCCCTCTTTCCTTCTCTCGTTCTTTTATTGTTTTTACCATTACCTTCGTCGTACTAAGTTTGTGGTATCGAGTAATGCTGCCAACTTCGCCGTATCAATAACAACAAACAACCCTTGTTGGATGTGTTGACAATTCGTGTGCCGCTGCCAGGGCTGCGTCGGAGCACTGACTACGTGCTGCTGGGTATTGGATTGAATTCGACGTAGTCAAAGAAAACGTCAAGAGTTTATTGGCTTCGGTAACTTTGACTTCCTCTTGCTGTTACTTTGTTGTGGCCTTTACGCGATTGTGTGCTTTTACTTTATCTAGCCCATTCATCCTTTTAAAACTCCCCCCAACCCCCAGGTTATGGCTCTATTGCTTTGTTTAACTTATATTGTGTTTTATGATTTTGCTTGTTTGTTTATTTCCATTGCTTTTTCTGTTTATTTCAGTTCAATGAATGAAAGACAAAATACTCTCCTCTCAGATTTTGTTTTTTAGATTTTTAGTACGAGAAATGCTGTTAGGCGTAAATGTGGCAGTGAACTCGTTCGATGCCCTATAATTGGCAATAGAGGTAATGACGACGTTATTTATCAACAGACATTTTTCTAGGCAATTTTGAAAAACAAGTAAATTAGCATTTCAGTTCGAAATGCTTCATAATTTACTAATCTTTCCATTCACTTTAATTCTGGTGTTTAGGCTTCTAGCAGGGAAACTCTTTATAACTGAATTGACTACGTCTTAGTTCTCCAGACGTATACACATCATAAGAATTGCTAAATGGTAAATGGGAAGAGCTAATGCTAGGCCTCCTTTAGAAAGGACAGTCACGGCATTATGTGCCTGTCCCGGTACAGTCTGAAAGCATTCAATTTAAATTTAATTTTGTAGATTAAAAAGAGTTATAGAAACAAAAAACATTTTACGCTTCAAAATTTATTGAAGGGACTTCTTCGCTCTTTAATTCTAAAATTTGCTAGTAGAGGAGTTAGCTCTTAACCAAATTATTTTTTTATGATTTTCATTGTATGCCAACGGTCAACATAGTAGACATTTTGTAAATTTACAAAAAATCAAAGAATTTGGATCTGAGTGCGACGCCGACACACACAAACGCACACACTTCATTAACGCCTGTACAGTTGGTAGTCATAGTCATACTCTCTGTACTATCTATAGGTAAACATGCGATTTTGGTAAACGAATGCTTGTCCGGTGGCAGGCATCTAAGCGCGTTATGTATTGTGTTTTAAAAATGGCGATCCAAATCCATCAGGTACAAGATCCTGTCAGACGTGTTATATGAAAGACAAAAAAAAATTTATTTGCCTGAACTGATATATCGACAACTTACCTGAGAAACCTGAAGAAAAACAGATACACATTTATAATATGTCGACGATCATAAGACAAGGCTAAAATGATTTGAAGTCACGGCTAAAATGATTTGAAACTACGGCTGAGTTTGGTTTGTCTGCGAATTTGATACATTTTTGTACAGTAACGCTGTCCAACACGAATACTTAAGATACCTTAGGCAGGACTATTGTCCATGTATTCAACATGGTTATATATAAGAGCTTCTTTTCAATGAAAAAATATTTCGAGGTTCTGACTTTCGCCGTTTTTGTCATCTAAAAGAAAATATAATTAGTAATTGTTGTAATAATTGTTCTGATTGCAGTCTTTTGTTCTAAGCGGCAGTATTGTGTAGTATTGTGTCCTAAAAGAACGTGCTTCGCAGAATTGCAAAATGTTATACTTTTCGCTTCAGTCGTTTATAATTGACGGTGATGCCTGGGTTGTTCCTTGGCAATTCTTTCATCCTAAAATAGCATGAACAGCCATCTGTTATAGGCAATTTCTTTCTCTTCTTTTCTACTTTACTATTTTACCTACTAAGGAAACGAATTCTCAAAATACTTTTTCTTCCCGTATACACACTAAGAGACGCAGGTACGTCCATATATAGATATTTTGGAGTTTTGGTAGGCGTTGTTTTTTTTTTGCAACTGTGTACCATTGTATACTTTCTAGGATACAGAATTTAAAAGAAAAAAAAAAACATTTATGAGAAATATTGTGTCAACTGGTTTTGGGCAGCTGAAGAAATCCTTTTGGGAAATTAAAAACATATGTTTTACCCTGTCGTGGCTTTGGTGACACATACCTGTGGTATGAAGAGTTGCGAAGATTATTTATTATTTACAGCATCGATGATCTTTTGTGAAACTCACTGTGGAATTCTCTTTGTCCAATCGTGATTGATCTTCTCCTTACGATCTTGGATTTTACGTTTTGTAGCTCAAATTTTAAACGCCTTTTGCACAATGTACTTTATTATCCTCCAATTATAATTTGATGACGTGGGTCTGTCATGTCGACAGGTATGGCGGCGTAGAGAAAAAATTTTGTCCTTGGTGCTGTTGTGGTGATGAATCCTGTCTGTCATTAAGAGACATCAGGCAACTGTCTTATTTATAGCTATTATTATTTATTATTTTGAATCGTTTGTAGATCACGCCGTTGAGCGTCCAAAAGGGATCGAGAACAATGCGACCAATCGCTTTGTATGTCATTACGACAGTCTCCTTGCCTTTGCCCGTGCCTGTGAATGTTTTTATTTCGGTATTTTCAATAATTTAAATAATCCTTGATCATTATCGGAATTCCTACATTTTGCTGGAAGCAAGAGGGATTGATAATTTTCGATTTACATCCTCATATCTGACATTTTGATCTACATTCAGCGAGCTATAAATGAACGACAGCCTAATATTGGACATTTATTTCTTATATTTTAACAATACTTATCGTTGCAAATTAATCTACAGAAGCAGTAATGGCAATAATCAGCAATTCCGCTTATAATTAAACACAATCTGAAGAAAAAAGTAGGAATCAAGAGTTTCGTCATTGATCACATCATTCTAAAGCAGTAAAATATATGTATACGTGTAATAATGCACTAAAGATTCTTTCGCAAGACTGTATATGCAAATTGTTCCGAAATTTTTAAAATTATATTATTAATCAGTTAATAGTCTTGTAGCGCATATTTTAACTATATCGACCATATTTTTGAGTTGGGACCAAATAATACGTCATTAGATGAATGAGTAGAAAAGTGTTTTCACCCAATTGCGTATCAACAATTGTTTTGGTTTTCGTAAAAAGTCAAATCCCCTTTTTGCTTTCCTTCGCGTTTTCGCTCTCATATCGTTTTGTTTATTTCCTATTTCTGTTTATGTCAAATTTTTCTAAAGACTATGAATATTGTGCGAAGTACAAATGTCTTTGTTACGTTAGAATTTACTCAAAAGTACATACATAATTAATACATATCTATATATTTATAAATATTTGTTTCTAAATTAGTAGCTGAAATTCATAAAAATGAATAACCTTTGTTGTTTCCACATTGTAAATGGAGTGTTATTGAATGCTGCAATGACAAGTGGATCTTGTGAATGATGTGCATACATCGTGATCTATAAGCAACCAGAATACCTCTGAATGATGTTAAAGAAATTATTCTTGAGGCATAAGAAATATAAATCCAATATTAAAAAATGAGGGTTGTACGAATCAAAATGTGAGCCATAAATATAGAAAAATCCGTGGAATCGTTCGGTCTGTTTCACATCCACTATTGAATCAAACTTATGGCTCATTGAGGCGCAATCGAATCAGTAGTTGCCGATAACACTTCTGAGTTTTCATTGTCGAATGAAAGTTTCATAAATTTTCGATGCAAATTGTTTGTATGTACGTATGTAAATATGTGTCCTGCTCTGTCCAGTGAGTGGAATGCTATGGCTATTTCTTTTATTTATTAATTTCATGTAATTCAACAAATAACAGATTTATAACACAAAAGCGCCACAAGGGCGCGTATGTTGTACATCACAAATATTTCATATCACAAATATGTACGTAATTTACAAGTCGTGCGGCGTGTGAAACAACTTTGAAGTTTTCTTATTTTTAGACTGTTGATATATACGATGATATATACAAATATTTGCTTGGACGATGTGTTATTTAGTATAAATGGAGCTCATGTTGCTCTGTCGGAAGTAATTCGCAAACCTTTTTGATAGCACAGGGTTATGTGACATCATAATATATAATACGTCGTTTAAGTTGTTGTATAGGTATATGTATGCGTACGTAGTATCTTACAAACCGAAAGTATTTTTTAAATACCTCTCTCTCTCCCTCCGTTAACAATTAGACTTATATGAAGTGAACTAATTAAGAATTGACGCTTATTGGTAGATTCATTTTAATAGCTTGCACTAATATATGTTGATCTTCTATGCCCTTACGAACTTAGCGAAGGTTCACAAAAATTATATTTATCAACGGATTTTTTCTATCTATATCATTTAGAAACATTGTCGTGTTTAGGTAAAATGTTAAAATATAACAAGTGCTAAAAGTTTACTGGCTGGAATTTGGAAAAGTAGAAACATGGGAATTTTTAAGACTTAAAAATAATGTCCAAATGGCTTCCCTCGGCTGCTTGACACTCTTGGAACCGAAGTCGCAAATTTTGGAAAACTGGTTGAAAAGTTGTTCTCGGTATTTTGTTACTTTCCTGAATAATGTTCCTCTTCAACTCCTGTAAATTGGTCGGATTATTCTCGTAGAATACCGATTTGAGGTAGCCCCATAGAAAATAATCGCATGGAGAGAGATCGGGGCTACGTGGGGGCCATTCAATATCTCCCCTTTTCGAAATGAGTTTCCCAGGAAAAACATTTTTCAGCAGCTCTATGGATACCCTAGCCGTATGACATGTGGCCCCATCCTCTTGAAACCACATCCTCGAGGTATTGCCTTGAAGTTCTTGCAAAGCTGGCACCAAAAAGTCTGCTAGCATGTTGCAATAATTGTTCGCTCTAACCGTCATCGCATGCCCTCTTTCGTCCTCAAAAAAGTATGGTCCAATAATACCGGTTGACGTTATTCCAGCCCACACGACAAGCTTAGGGCTGTGAAGTGGACGTTCATGCAAACGTCGGGGATTAGTCTCGGACCAGAACCGACAATTTTGCTTGTTCACATGGCCATTAAGGTGAAAATTGGCCTCATCACTAAAAATCACGTTTGTTGAAATTGTTGAACCGCATCAAATTGACAAAGTTAAGTCGGTTATTGGCATCATCGCGTTTTAATTCTTGGACTATCTAAATCTTATAAGCCTTCAAATGCAAATCACGTTTCAAAATTCGTCGTAAAGTTGTTCTTTTGACATCCAAAGACTGATTTCTCTTACGTGTTGACTGTTGCGGATTTCGCTGAACTGAAACACGAACACGCTCCACAATGTCGGCTGAACCGAACCGTAATTGGTATTGTTGAGCCGGTTGTTTGGAACATTCTGATCCATTTTCGTATCACATTGGCGCTTGGAACTTCACTTAAATCGTGTAAACCGTGTTCATGCCGATACAAACGTCGTGCAGTAATCACAGATTTATTGTTTTCGTAATATGCTCGAACACAAAATGCACGCTGCACTCCCGTGTACGGCACCATGGCGACTAAATTTCTAGGAAGCGGCGCAGCAAACAACATATCCCCCCGCCACCCCGCGCCGCGCGTTACCGAGAAATTGAAGAATTAAATCGCCAACACTCATATGGCCCACCCTGTATAAGGTCAAGTTTGTTTAATCAGTCGATAAGTGTGCCTAATTTTGGAATTAATCTGTAGTTCCCCATTGGCCCTTTTGTTTCATTTTTGTTTCGCGGAAAGGTTCAATTTTCATTAAAAGTGATGTAGTGCTTCTGCAAAGAATGAATACATTTGAAACCTTTAAATGTATGTAATATCAGCTAAGATCCTGCATATTTATAATCTTTTTTTAATTTCTATTTTAGTTTTATTCAGGACTGCAATTTTAAGCCTTAAGAACGATTTGATTAAATTACAATATATTTATTTTGTGTTATATGATAACGATTAACGAAAGCGTTAGCGTGTACATTTATTAGGTTTTATTTATACAAGGTGTATTTTATCTCGTGGACATTTTGGTGAGACTCCATATAATTATATAAGTAAATCTGTTGACACATCGATAAAATCACGTTTTTTGTTTCTTAAATTTTTGAATTTTGAATTTTATACTGTACTAATAAGTTTAAAGTTATTTATAGCCTATCGAAATCATAATATTTTCATATACAAAAACTGTGCAAATCTCACATTTTTTGTACTAATTAATTTGAAAAAATTCGATTCGAAAAATGTAAATTTTAACTTCAAATATAATTTTGGTTCTTTAAACGGAATAAAAAGGTAAAATCGTAAAAGCGGAAAAAATTAGGTTAATTTGTTTTCAATCAGTAGTATAATATTGCTAAATGTTACCCTTTGGACTTCTACATTCTAAGGTAACATTAATTTTGATTGTGTCGTGTGTCTTTCATTGAAATTTGGTATCTAAATTCCGGAATTCCTAGGATCCATAGGTAATTGAATATTTCGGAAAATTAAGAAAAGTGATTTTGCATTTTCTATTCGTTTACATTCTCTGGCAGATGTTATCAGTTAGAAGTTTTTGATTTATAATATAATATTTAGTTTGCATACTACATTTCCCACTTAAGTTCAGCCAATAGATTTGCAAACTCAATTCGAACCAGCATGGAGGAATTCTAGTGTAGAAGTAGTTCCGTACAAGATCTTCATCGACTGGGGAAGTAATTCACCTTCCAGAAAATGTCTAAGGTACCGTGGAATTGTCACAGTCTATATGCGTTTTTATATCAAGGAGGAATTATTATTGTATAGAGGCTGACTTTTCGCGGTAAAACTCCATATAAAAATAATGATCATGGAATTTGTAGCTAAATTTTCCGCCAAACTGTATTATGTGTTTTCACCAGAAAAATTTTGTTAAGTGGCAGCATCAACCTTTTATGTTGGGTTCCAACACTGAAATATGCACAGCTTACATTTTTGCGTCATAGTACGTTTTTTTTCATTTGTAAACTTGTGAAATGAAATTGTAATAAAAAATTAAATTAAAATTTAATTAGCATTATTTTTTATAGTAAATTAATTTATTCTTTTAATGAATATGTTTTATAATATAAATGTTAGTTAGATATTGCCAAATCGGCCCAATAATATTGAAATGTCGCTGGGGCACAAATATCAAGTGCAAAACTATTATAGAAATAAATTAATCTATATAAATAAAAATCAAATGCCGTTCGTTGGTAAGGACATCAGTTGAGAACGGCTGGACCGAATTGAATAATTTTTTTTTAAATGTTCGTCGTAGTCCAACTTAGGTTTTTATGGAAAGAAAAATTTACCACTCCCACTTTTTTCGATTTATCTAAAATTGTAAAACGGCTACATCGACTTGGCTAATTCTTTTTTTAAATGTTTGTAGTAAATGTTTCCAGTGCTGCTACAAATATGGGCGGGATTGGGCAATGGGGCGTGGTACCTCCCATACAAACGACAAATTAAAAATCCATTATTTCTGCTCCTGCTTACGGTATTTGAACAAAATTTAGTGCGTAGGTTTGGTGTACATATCTTAAGTGCTACTGCAAATATGGGCGGGATTGGACAATGGGGCGTGGTACCTCCCGTACAAACCATAAATTAAATATCCAATATTTCTGCTCCTGTCTACGGTATTATAACAAAAGTGCTGCTGCAAATATGGGCGGGATTGGACAATGGGGCGTGGTACCTCCCATACAAACCACAAATTAAAAATCCATTATTTCTGCTGCTGCTAACGGTATTTGAACAAAATTTGGTATATAAGTTTGGTTTACATATTGTAAGTTCTGCTGCAAATATGGATTGGATTGGACAAATAGGCGTGGTACCACCCGAAGAAATCAAAAATTAAAAAACCATTATTTCTGATCCTGTTATAGGAAAATTTAAGTTCTTCAAATACTGACTTTATTTCACTTCTCACTTTTCTATGTTTCCCGACAGACAAACAAAGAACGTTATACATGTGAAAGCGTTGCAGTAATTTTAAATCTCAATTAAATTGACTTAAATTAAATAATTTTTGAAAACTTTACAAAAAAAGTATTAAAAACATTCATTTAAATAACCAAACTTTTCTAACAAAAATTTAAATACAGAACCATCTATCCTGAAAATTGTAAATCATTAATTTGCCACCTTTGAAGGCAGAACGAAGTTTGCCGGGTCGACTAGTTATATAATAAAAACAACTACATAATTCCACAATTTTGTAAATTTTGATTTCGGTGTTGGAAACCAATACAAGAAAAGCTGGCAATCTCACTGAATCTTGTAAAAAAAACATATCTAGTTTAAAGCAATACCCGAATTATTCGGTCAGCGAATGAAAAATTGACTAGTGCAGATTTTTTATTTTTTTAAGAAATGAGTATTTCTCACCAACCAGGTTTGTATTTCAAATAATTGTTTGCTATTTGAAAACATATAATTTGTTCGTATTGCCTGTGTATAATAGTGTAAACTGTGCAGATAATATTAATTAGATTATTTCTTGCCGTAAGAGAGCAGTAGAAGGATTTATCCGACTTAATGGTTTAACTAGCTTAATATACAGGGTGTCCGTCGGGAAGGTATACTACTTTGTTTACAATTTTTGATTAAATGACAGAGAAAGGATCTTATAATGATCTTATGATGATGATTATAATGATCTTATAATGATGAATGATTATTGGATCTTATAATTAAAAAGGATATAATAATGTTATTTTTTTTTCCTATACTTATATTTTTGTGACTGGGGAGCCAATAACTTTGTAGTTATATTTTAAATAATGTGTATATATATATTAATATTAAATTTATATATAAGTAATAAAAAAATTTGCGTTATATTATGGAGTAGCTCAAAATTCCAATTAAAGTTATAATTCCGTATTATAGGACCAAAAACATACATAATGGCAAATTCTAATAAGTGAAGTAGGTCGTCATATTTAAATCATATTTTTCTGCTATTAAGATACATAAACTTTTTTATAACATTAGTATTGGAAAGTTGTATAATGCATTTGTTACTGAATTATGAAGATACGTTGTAATATTGTAATTTTCAAATCGGCCTTCGGGCTTAAAATTACAATCCTGAATAAATAAATAAATAAAATAATGATAAATGTTTTATTTAATGTCGGCAATTATGTATGGAATACAATATCAGATAAATGTCCGCCTCTGTTAGGCTCACAAATGCGAGCCCTTTTGAGCACATTTTTTATTACATTATCACACATTTCACTCGGTATTTCACTAATTTCATCACGAATATTTTCTTTGAGTTGCTCAAGCATTTCTGGTTTGTTTGCATACTTCTTCAGATATTCCCACAAAAAGAAGTCCGGAGCAGTCAAATCAGGTGACCGTAGGGACCAATCAACATCACCATTTCTTGAAATAACTTGTTGTGGAAAGAGCTCTCGCAGTAATTCCATTTTAATCCTGGAAGGTCTTGTTGATGCCACAAATTAATCAAACCCAAAGCATGCAGCTGCGGTGTTAAAAAGTTTTCAACCATATCACGATATCACTCCCCGTTGAGAGTTTTCAGTTTCAAAGAAGTAAGGTCCAATGATTCCTCCTGACCAAATTGCACACTAGACT
This sequence comes from Philornis downsi, assembly GCA_019455685.1. Taxonomy (NCBI): domain Eukaryota; kingdom Metazoa; phylum Arthropoda; class Insecta; order Diptera; family Muscidae; genus Philornis; species Philornis downsi. Next base: position 6,670,234 of record JAHXMU010000014.1, read on the forward strand.
GTCACTTTTAATGGATGCAATGTTTTAATGTTTTCCATTGCCATAACCAACTATTCACATATCCATTCAAATGAAAATGAGTGACGAGGCATCATTTCTTCCACAAATTTCACGTAACTTTCTCATCGTCACAGTAATCGATGATTTATTTTGATGAAATGTTTTAATGATTAAAACACGTTGGTTTATCGAATATTTTTCCATAATAAATTTGCCACGTCTCTAAATATGAACTGTCAAGACTAATGTTTACTAAAATGGCGCCAAAGTAAGTGAAATCTTTCAAATAATCGTATTTTTAATTATTAAGACCAATATATTTTCTGGTCAATTAATCATAAAGTTACGTCAAATCATAGAATAAATGAAGCGTTGAGTATTTTCCTAAAAGAAATATGTAAAAATAAATGGTCATTAGTGTCAGTGTGTCATTAAGGAATGCCCACCACGACACAGGTCAAAAAATAATAATTTTCTGCACTTAAAAGCAAATTGACACAATTGACCAAAAAATTGTGCCTGCTATCGCCTTCAATTACGATTACTAATACCACCAAATTAATTGTATTAATACTTAAAGCCAAATGCTTTAAAGTGTGGGAGACTATCGAGTGCGTGACCTCACGCCCATATTTCAACGATATCGTTTGGCGTTCTTGCTACACTTTGTATAAATTAAATTATGTATGTTTATTTTGTGTGTAGATGGAATGAACAATAAAAACGCTAGTATGGGAAGCAAGACTGGAATTATTGAATAAAAACAGTATCGTTTTGATAGTTTTGGTGAAATAACAGAATAGCAAGCAGAACGAGACCAAAGCAAAACTAGTCGATTTTGCGTTCGATTATTAGCCTGGAGAGTGTGGAAAAGGGGACAAAATGTCGCATAAGTACATGGTATCGATAGTGAGAGACAACTGTAGTAGGTGTGACGTAAAAAGTAAGAGAGTGGGCGTTAGAATAACCCTATGAGATTCTAAATGCGCAGTTTACAATTTGTCACCCATTGACACCTGAAACTATGCTCGTTTACCTTTGGTCGATCTAATTCCACCTGGAATTTGAAGTGCATTTTAAATATATCAGTAGCTTGCACTTGCGCCAAGATTATTCCACGTACTTGAGTGCATAGTAGAAGGGATTTTCCTATTAAGCTGATAATGAATTGCTGGCGGTCGCCACAAACAACTGAATTAGATTTTGAATCTAAGTGTACTTTCGTAGAATGCACCCGTATTTTGCTTTTGCCTCAGAAAGGGAGAATTGCCAAGCTATAGTTATTGTGATTAACGGCGTTATCGATTAGAAAATACATTTGGTGAAGGTAAAGGGTATGAGCTAGCAAAGGTTAACGAAATTCGAACTATTGCGTCTGGAGCAATCTTGAAATTAATTACATTGGATTGTCTGTGTAATAGTTTCCAAGCTGCAAGGCATGGTATTTTGATGCTCAGTAGTTCTTGTGATTTATGGATATAATAGATTTCCATCAATGTGTTTACATGGAGTGCTATTTTAACCATTTTGCTGATTTTCGGATATATGAATATATGTAGGTGAATATTACTGTATCTTTCTACACCATAAGACCCCACGGCTTGCCCTGTTCACTACCTTTTCCTTTTCCCGCTTTGCACATTTTATAGTTGTCTGAATGGTTGATATGTATGCATCATCCCTTTCCTCAATTGTTACAACTGTCGGCCTAAATCTAGTCTAGTACAACACGCCATAAATTAAAAAAAATCACACTTACGGAACAAACATCTAAATTTATGAAAAAAAAAAGATAAAATAAAAAGTTGGCGGCCACGCATAGTTACCGAGTTGTGGGATGTTGTAATTAAAAAGTGGTCCGAAATGGGCCCAACATGATCCTATAGGTGTGGATACCCAAAAGAAAGGAATTTTGTTCAGGAGTTCAAACACCGGATTCTTTTTAAAATCACGGCTAATTTTTGTATAAAAATGTATTTTGGAAAAAATATAACTTTTTTTTTAAAGCATCGGTTAGTTTTTATAAACAGAAAAGATAAAGAAATAAAATATGAAAAATTAAAAATTATTATAGATTTTTATTAGATAAGAAAATTAAAAATTGTTTTCATAAAATTGCTCGATATTTTTAAAATAATTTTTCACTTGTGTCGCTCTTATAAAAATAAATAAAAGATTATCTAAAAAAAATCTCACGATAAAAATAAATGAAAATTTGTTTTAAAAAAATCGCCTCTTGCTAGTTTCATAGCGTGCCGATTTGGACACATATTCCCTTGTTTTGGGACTAATCGCCAATCAACTAAAATGAGAATTACTTTCTCGGCAGCGGACCTTGCAATTTATTTTCAAAGAGGGCGTGTAATTGTATACTGATGTGCAATTTACAAAGGAATTGCAGAATCATCAATATATTAGTATAACTAAATTATAAAAAAATGCAGTTAATTCAAATGTATCGTTTTACGAATTTGCATACGAGTATGTGTCATATATACTTACCAAAATAGTTAAGTAATATTTTTTGATGCGATAAAATTTGCTTGTGGAAACGATTTTTTTTAAATAATTTTTCAATTTGTTGCTAAAATTTTAGCTTTTTGACAAAAAATTGATCTAATTAAAAAAAAGTGCATTTGAAATCCTGAGAAAAAAAAATTCCTTTCATTTGAGTACCCACACTTTGGGAGTCCATTTTTAAACTTTGGAGCCCCGTAACTCTGTAGATAGGTGCTACCGCCAATTTTTTTATATTACATTTTTTTCTTATCTGTCATTAGGAGGAAAAGGAGTTATTTTTAGTCTGTTGTGTTAAACTAGATTTTTTCCCAACTGTATGAAAGGTTTTCATGCATGCGGCATCGTTTTCGGCAGTCATAATGCTGACACCACGGATCACGCACTCTATTAAAATATAACATTTGTTCTCCTTTGACGTGTCGAGAAGCTACACGTTGAAGTATTAGTCTACAGCGCAAGACATTATGTCGAAGCATTTTCCCACTACGAATACTGAATTCATATCTTTATGCTTTGTAACTGCAGTAGATGTCAGAATTATTGTGTCGCGCGTATCCTTGTCTTGTCCATCGCATCTCCTGGACAGCAGGGATGTCAACTTTATATTTCTAAAGGACATCTGCCAATCGGGTAGATGCAACTCAGATATTCCAAGTGCATATTCTTAAATCATGGTTCTGCGGTGTTCTTATAGCATCTTTATTGAAGAAGAGCGGCTAAATAGGCGACTGCAACTGATTCTACTGTAAGCGCTGCTAACGACAACCGGTAGCAGACAATTGATAAAAGAGTTGAGTTTCAGTAAACAGTTACACTATTTATTTATCTAAAACGCATGCCTGCTGTGTTGTGTTATTTCAGCTAGTATCAGATAGATGTCCGATGACATTTCCAGGGAATATGTGGCCGGAAGGGTTATAGTCCCTTCCAAGTGGAACAGTCAGAGAGCCCAATATTACTAATCCTCCAATATTGCGCCTATCGGTTGTTATCTTTTTTAATAAAATGTAAAAAGATCTAACACGACTTAAATCAGCTAAACTTGAACCAAAAACCTGTTCCCGGATTTCCTGGATCTCTAAAGATGTTTAAACCGAAACCCGAAATTTCTGAAATGAGAATTTGGAACAAAACAATGAGGTTCTGAAGAGGTCAGTCTGTCAATAAATATTCATTTTATTTCATTTATTGAACAGTCTGGCGTTTAATTTAAAGCGTTTTGGCCAATATTACAAAATGCATAAAATAAATACTACTGGAATTGAAAAACAAAATATAAAATATATTTAAAGGTCTCACTAATTTTTGAAAACTACATTGTCAAATCCAACTTTTGATTATTCCCCATCTGCGTTAATGATCGGGTTTTTAATATGTAGACGAAAAATATAATTTTTTAATTAGCAATATTTATGTCTCTTTCTGTTTCTTTCAGCTATGTTACTTTTATAATTCACTCCCTTGTTTGTCATATCTCTAAAAAAAAAAAAAAATGCCAGCACGTGTGTTGAATTCTTTCGCAAGATTCAGCATATGATTATTAAATCGTTATTAATATTATCGCTTCTATTTTGCTATGGCCATTAATTACGCTTTTACGCATTACAAATTTGGAAAAGTAAACAAACATTTGATTTAGAATCAAAGTTATGGCGATATTTTTTTTTGTTTGGTTGGACCATGGCGAGTGCGAAACCATAAAAAATAGGAAGCACAAGTACGAGAACAACATGTAATACTCATACATTTCACCCGCTCATCGTTGTTTAATAAATGAGTGGCCTTGTAAATGTTGTGTAGTAATTAGGTAGCAAAGACCGGCACATGTTTCGCCATCCTTTTTAAAGATAACAGCAGACGTTCGAACAAATGAGAGCACGCGACATAGACGAACCATTCCTAGAAGAAATCACAGAAATTGGTTGTTACAATAAAATCTAGAATCAACATGATTTTAGCAATGGACGAAGGCCATTGCAGCAGCTGTCAACAGAATAACTACATATAATTTTGTTACAATCATGAAAAAGAACGCCCGAAAAACCAAGTGAAAAATTTGTTACTTGCAGAAGTGGGTGATATCAACATCTGAAAACTTGAAATCAGAATATTCCAAAAATACAGAGTTGAATAGGCGACAAAAATACGTCCGACTGGAGGTTAATATACTCTCCACCGCAGATGTGCCATTCCGCCATCAGATAAATGGGATTATCAAATGCACCTTGTTTTTAATGCATTTCAATATCCACAACTTTAAGCGGTCCCTAAAAAGAGAACATTAGGTTCTCTTTCCTGCCTTTCAGTTAACGCCGTAAAGAAAGAGGCCAGCTTTGCAGCGATTTATACAGCCATAAAGTATGCTGTATAATTGTATAAATAGCCACTTGCGGTAAATTTGAATACATATTGTAGATATTATGCACAAGATCTACTTTACAAAGGAAATAAATGATCACTGAAACATTTTAAATGTACTTAAACTTTTGGATTTCACTTTAACGATCATTCATGTTCCTTATTGTCGAATAAGAAGTGGTATTATACCAATATAAGTAAATAAAAAATAGCAGAAGTTAAATTGTACATATTAATGCATAGAATTGTGTCATACTTCTAATTGCTAAATTATTACAGGAAATGTCTGATGGTTACAGCAGTAAATTTTTATAATTTCAGTACCTGGTTTTAGGATTGAGCATGGCGTGTCCCATAGGTGGTTCGATCAGACCCCTTGCATAACGATACTTTCTCAAAAAAAAGTATTTTTCTTGATAGATTCGAGTAATGTGTTTATGTTTGATTTGATTTGCCCTTATCCTGATACAAGTTTTTTCATATTTGTCTTTTATATGTAACTAAATGATTTCGTAAGATATTTGTTCGTTTTACCTCTCGAATTTGTGTAGTTGTTGGATCGTATGATAATTTCGTTATATTTGCTTACACTTGAAATGTTTTAATTTTGTTGCTTATAATATGGAAACTTCTATCTATTATACTAGAAATTTTGTAGAAATGTGTGATGACCAATTGTCCACAAAATTTTGTAATTCATACAATTGAATACAGAGCGTTAAAAGAAAAGAATGCAATGCAACAACTAACATTCCAGTTTTTAATGAAAATTGTGTACATACATATGTATGTATGTAGCTCCCCATGAATACTTTGAAACTTCCAAGTTTTCTTAATTCTGAATTCAAACTTTCACTTGCACTTTCTGCTAGGAGGGAGTCTTCTGTAGGTCTCATTTGCATGATCATTTCAACTATTGTGAATCTGATAAGATACCTCATGATTGTTTCATCAGACAAATCGTTGTGTTTTTATTGTTGTCCACTGTCTTTTCTGCTGATTCAACAAATTTGCCAAGCTACGCGACGTAATATTTTTTTCGTCTTACCTTTGAGACGACATCAGCATGCGATTAGTCGACGGCGGCTGTATCATCGTGTCGTTATCATTCAATTCATTAATGTCTGAGTGTTTTTATTATTGTTTATTATGTAGTTTCATTCTGTCTGTTTCCATTAGACGCAGTTGTGCTTTTTATCTTTGGTTTGTTTTGGTCTAAATTCTAATTCAACACTAGAGAGCGAAATAACACTCAAGTCAGGGTTCGTTTTAACCTTAGCAATGTATGTACTGGTGCCGTAAGGGTGTAAATTAATTTGTAGTCAATTACTTCGATAGATTGGTGTAAACACAGCAGATTCATAACGCTAAATATTAAAAAATTGCCAATTTTATAAATCTGTCCATTACGCCAAAAACTGATAGCACCATAGCATAGCGTATATTGTTCAAAGAACAATATTATCTTAATAAGTTCGAGCAATGCCCACTTGTTTGATGGGGTTTGAAAAAGACCAAAAGATCGATTCTGAATCGGTCTGAAGGTCGTGCTACTTCATATTTTCATTTCCTGTCTATCATCGCTCTCCAGAGCTGATGCTCGCTATGATGTTCTTGCCGGCATACATTTCGAAAAAATGAGTTTTGAATATTTCAAAAACCTATATTCCGAGATGGAATCACCTGCCAATGACAAAAAAGCGTACCAATTAAAGGTAGATGGCTAGATGCTGGTTGATTCACCTATCGTAAAAAACTCAACATTTCTTTCTTCTTATTGATATTTCGGGAGGAACCAATCAATGTCAAATTCTCATGCGGGTTAAAATTAAGTCGCTGGACCGTTTTAAGGGCATGGTAGCTTTTCAGGCGCAAATAAATTATTTTACTGCACATTTTTCATACCCGAACCAACGTACAATTGATCGTTTCGCCAGCAGGCAGCCAAAAATGCGTAACATTCGGCGGAGCTGGTTTTTTGAAGTTCTTTCACTGAGTAGAATGGACTTTAATTATTGCTTGTTGAAAATTTTCGGCCAGATTGTTATATAATGAAAAACAAATTGTTCTTTTTCAATTTTCAGAGTCTGCTTTATACGTCCACATAATTCACGCTTAAAAATATTTCCTTTATTTTTTTTTAAATTCATTTTTATTTTGTTTTAACTAAATGTTTTTTCCCAAATTTAAAATTTCCATAAAAAACAACGCATTCCCAAATACCATATTTTTAAGTTTTAAGACTTTCTTTTTAGATAGATATTCTCTATAGGTTCAAATAATCGAAATGTCTTCTTTGGATGAAATTACTTAATTGCGCCTGTAAGCATGTTGCACTCTGTGTATATTAACACTGGCAGTTATTTCTTGTGACTAATAAAAAGCATAAAATATTATTTTTGAGCACATGTTCTTGAACTCACTATTTAGTACTGAAACGCGATCCCTGACAAAAACTGTCTATTTTGTTATCAATTGAATTTTGTTTTTGCTTTTGCCCCATTGTTTCCTTGTTTGTGGTGACCATGTGTGAGCATAAAGAAAGAGGGAGAGAGAGAGCTATTTGTTATTGTTTTTATATTTACTCACATTGAGTTAGCTGGTGGGTTCGTTCGTCGCCGTCATATGGTTTTTCATTCCCATTAAGCTGTTTGCTTACGGTCGTTGTTGCTGTTATTTCGAATATGTCAAT
>JAHXMU010000014.1:6677813-6733454 GCA_019455685.1 Philornis downsi
AGGAAGCGTGCAGACATGTGCGGCCGCACTATCCGCAAAAAATCGTAGCAGTAGTTCCGATTGAGTTGACACCTCAGTTTGGTCCAACACTTTTGATGGCGTCCATTCATCGCGTAGTGCGGTCGTGTCGTCGTCGTTGCAGTCAGTCGGTATCCTCGTTCATCACGATCAGAAAGAACATTGTTGAGCGGTGTGTTTTGCATAAACAATAACAAGCGGATTTCGATATTCTATTGCGATGCATTTCATTTACCGCATTCGATTAGATTTCAAATTTATGATTGATTTGATTATTTAATTTGTTCAGAAGTGAAGTGTGTGTAGAACTAGGTAGAAGTAACATACATACATACATATTCGTACGTGTTAATAGTATTCAGTAATGGTTGTGTGATTTTTTTTAATATTGGATTATCAAACAAGTTAAATATCTGCAACAAATTTGTTTTTACCGGCACAATAAAAATACAGTGAGTTTCGTTGATTGTAAAAAACGTCGGTTGTAAAAATTCTGTTAATAAAAAAATGTCGCTTAAATGAAGATTGGATATTTTGAAAACTGTCAATTTCCTGAAGTTTGTCACGGGAAATGAAAAACTATTTAATTTTCCCACTGCTGCTAATGCGAAAACGAATATCATGCGATTTTAGACGTTCCGGAACGGAATATAATAAATAAGGGGAATTTGAAAATAATGGATTTGGCGCCTCTCGAACTGACATATCAAGTGGTTTATGTGCTATACGCGAGAGGAAATGTGAAGGGTGCTTTAAATTCATTTGTGATACCAGAAAAATATATATCTTCTAAAAACTTCGGTGAATTCTATAACGTTTGGTGAGGTTTGGTCCAAATTCTCCGTATTTATTGTCAATCTGCATTAAATATTAAGATCTTTCATGTGAAAATATTTATGGCCCATAGAATTACAGTTGCTTTTTCATTAGTGAGTAACGATCAGAGAAACAAAACTTAGTCCTAACAAATTTCCATAGTTCTTATAATCACATCACTTTCACGTTGATATTTTCGACTAAATTATTATTCAAGTGGAAAACATCAAGCGCATAATGGATAAACTTTTGAGCTTCAAAAACTAAGAAAGTAGCACATGATCAATAATATTTTAAACATATTTTCACCCGAATAATCCTAGTATGGGCCTTAAAAAGTAGATTCGTTAACAAGTCTATCTGACGGATTACCATACTAATTGTTTTTTCTTTAAAGTTGTCAGATTAGTCTAATAGTCTCATACCATTAAAAAGTAGACAGTGGCTATTTTTAAATGAGTAGATGACTACAAAATTTGCATGCTCATGAGTTAACTAATGCTAACTTTAACTCGTACCGCGCTATTTTCCTATTGGCACCAAAGAGGACGTTTCAATTCGTATTGTTTACTAATTTTAAACATATTCCTAAGAATATATATAATATACGAGTATAAACAATTCCTAAGAAAAAACCAAGCCACGGAAACTTAAGCAGAATTGGATAATTTTATCAAAAATTTGAGACTTTTCCAATTCTCGAACCTACGTAGGGTATCTGAAAAGAGAGAATTTAAATCTTATGTATCATAAATGCGCGATGTAACTGCATTGTAGGTAATTTCTTCGAAAATTGAGAACTTCTAATGCTTGAACCTACGTAGAGTATCTAAAAAGATAGAAGTAAACCCTCCATATACATAATCTACTCCCTATGGTTCCATCGAGCATTGCATGTTGAAACCTACTGGAAATATTCAAATGAAGCTGGAGAACATACTTACAGGTGGCCTGCTTAATATTGCTACAGTAAGCCGTTTAAATAACTTCTTATAATTAATGTTTTTTATTAAGTTATGTTAACAATTCTTAAAGTATTAAAACTTAAGTGATCTCCCTTTGGTAATGGTCTCCACGTTCGGTAATGCATGCGTTACGTCGTTATTCATTACTGGAAAGTGGGAATTGCTCCAACTTAAATAATTGAAGTTTGTAGATTTTGTTTTGTAAACTTTCCATAAGCAAAAAATTATGCACAGTTAGGCCAGGAGAGCTTAGGGGCCAACGGAATGGGAAGATTTGAAGTCAGCTGCAATTTTGCTATGACAGTCTTGGCTATTAGATGAAAGTTGTTTCATCTTGTTGAAATCAAGGTGTTTCGTCGTTGTTCTTGAAAAGAGAGTTTTGAACTCTTTCAATTTTTTTTCTAACATCTTAGTAGTAGAACCCTCTGTTAACTCGTTTTTTCCGCTAGAAATACAAATCGTTTGGTTGATGGAATCAATTTTTGTTTTTTTATATCCTCCTACATGGGAGGTATACTAAATTGGCGTTCCGCTTGTAAATTTGTTACCATTTATTCGATATTAAAAAGTAATATGCGGTGGTATTTGATATATACCTATTTATACACTTCTGGATAGGACCACTCTAATCACGGTTATTTGTTGAGTCGATATACTATGCACGACGAGATAGCGTTTTTGCCGTGCTCACTTCTTCAAAGAAGAAGCGGTACATTTTCCAATATTTTGCGGGCGGCAATCTATGGTGGAGAAAATGTAAACTTTAGCCCGACCAAACTTTTCACACTCTTTCGATCTTTGCTATGAGAAGTAAAATGTGTCATGCGATAATAACATGTGAAAAGCAAAACACTAAAAGCAATTAATTCAGCAAGAAAAAGAACCACCGGTCAAAACATCACTTGGAGCGTGCAAAAAACTTGTTGATTGACCACAATTTACTTGATGACTGACTGAGTCATGGCTATTTGCACGTAATCAAGTTACACACGGCAAGAAAGTGCCGCATTAATAGAAATTGTCAATCGCTGATGACGACCACACATTGCTGGTGATGTGTTTTGAAACAAAGTGCAAAATAGTTATTGCAATTTTTATTACTACCAACTTTTCTAATTCATAATATTTATTGTTTACATACTTTTAATTCCGATAAACATTAGGTGATAACATATTATAATCGAACTTTTTACTTCGATTTGCGTTTCAGACGTCTTCTTTCTGGAGTCTGGGCAGCTTAAACTGGAATCTATCTTTTGCCGGACGTAATTCCTATAAGCAACGACAAAAATCTTCACGTAAAAGGTATGTATATATTTCATCAGATTTCCTACTGGAAAATCATAATCACTTAACAAATCTCTATTTTCTTTACAGTTTTAGTACTTTACAGTATCAACGCCGTTCCAAAACACAATGGCATAGACCTCTAACAAATGCCATTTTCAGTTCACACTTTAAAGAGTCAAGTCGCAACGGGGAATTTCATGTTGATCGTTTGGTAGCTAAGGGTGCATTTGGTGTTGTTTTTAGAGTCATTGATAAGAACTCAGTGAAACAACGCGAACCACAGCAGCAGCAGCAACAACAACAGCCACATTTGATTACTGATAATCTCCCTATAACTACTCCTGCTTATGCTTTAAAAGTTCTCAAGAAATCTAAAGTAATTTTTATTTTTGTTTACCCATTTTGTTGTTCTGAAAGAACGAATAGATTATTTATTAAACGTGGTGTACTGTCTTTTGATTTCAGATCATCTCAGAAAATAGTGTACAACAAATTAAAGACGAAGCTGATATACAGAAATTGTGTGGTCATCATCCGTTTATAGTAAAACAATTTGATTTATGGCAAAATCGTTATAATTTACATATACGTAAGTATAAATTGGAATAAATTTAAACTATATCCGTAGAAATAGCAATCTATCGCTGAGAAATCGTCTTCATAGTTGAATTTGTTAAATGTATACAGAGTTTTGTAACAGTTTTGGATTCCCCAGGGAGCAGGTTAGTTTTTAGTTTATTTTGTTCGGAATCAATGCTGGTTGTAAATATTCCCGAAGTTTTGCTCAAGTAGCACGTTGGACAGAAAATAGGTGACTGTTCAAGGTAGACCTATACACAATCTGTAGATCCGATGCACTAGGAGAAACTAAAAATTTCATTCAATTCCCCAATTTTATTTGGTTTCCATGGTATTACAAAACTGGGCCTTAATACCAAAATATAGCACAAATTTAGAAATATATCGGTAGCTGTCATTAATTCTTTTTCACGAGAAATGTTTCTGCTGTTGACCCAACATTTGGGGGTAATGTCTTGGATACGAATGAAGATTCGAATAATCAGGAATTATTTTTGAATTCTTCTGTTCCAAATTGTATAGATCTGCGTCGCAAATCTTATCGTCGTACAAATACCACGTTCAAGTTTTTTGAAATTTCAACGCGGTTTTGTATAAAATCGTATGTAATCGTATACGAGGCGTGATCAAAAAATAACCGTTATTTTCAATTTTTTCCGAAAAGTATTTATTCATCAATTTCTATTTTATTTCCTTTAAAGTAGTTCCCCTCAGATATAATACACTTGAGTCAGCGTTTCTTCTAATCCTCGAAACACTTCTAAAACGTGCTTTTTGATATCGTCAACAGCTCCTGTTTCGATTTTTCTTTTGTCTCATTAATCGACGCAAAACGCTTTCCTTTCATCAGTGTCTTCAGTTTTGGGAAGAGGAAAAAGTCAGCGGGGGCCAAGTCCGATGAATACGATGCTTGAGGCATGCTTGCGGTTTTGTTTTTGGCCAAAAATTCACGCACAAGCATTGATGTGTGAACTGGTGCGTTATCATGGTGCAAAATCCATGATTAGTTTTTCCACAATTGTGCGTTTCTGACAAATTGCTTCGCGCAAACGGAGCATAACTTCAAGGTAGTATTCCTTATTGACCGTACGACTTTGTAGCAAGAATTCATGATGCACCACGCCATTGCAATCGAAGAAAACAGTGAGCAAAACCTTCAAATTTGACCGAACTTGACGTGCTTTTTTCAGTTCAGGACGAGCATCGTCAGTGACATCTTCTCGGCCTTTCTTAAACCGGTTATACCACAATTGAACTTGTGTTCTGCTCATAGTAGACAGTCAACATTTCAAATGTCCTTGCACATTTAATTTCATTTTTTACACAAAACTTAATACAGTTTCTTTGATCGATAATTTTTTCGAATAGTAAAAAATCGAAGAGCACACCAAAAACAATCCACAATGGCCGATATTGTCAACATATATAACAGACATGTGTACCAACATAGAAAATAATGCGGAAATCGAACATACGTAGCTCACGAAATTTGAAAAAAAACCGTTTTTTATCATACCTCGTATATGTGTTTTATACGGTTTGATCTTGAAGATTACCTTTAATTTATTCTTCGATGCAATTTTACCATTTTTCAATATTGGACGACTTTGAGTTCGGTAGTTACGTATATAATATAGAAAAATCATTTGCTCGCTTGAGTATAACCCCTTCGTGTATATAATTAATTCACTTGCCAAGTAATTGGACATCAATGTTTTTATTTTGTACTTTGTTTTAATTTTACATAAGAAATACCCATCCAATATCTATTAATGTAACTCTACCCAGTGGTATAAATTGGAAAATAAGCGGAAATAAACCTGCGCCGTTTCAATGAGTTCGATTTAAACGAAAATTATAAATAAATTAAAAAATTAAAAAATTAAAATTAAATAAATAATAAAAAAAAAAAAAAAATTAATTAATGGAGTTATAGAGCTTAAATTCCGTGTCTGAAATATTTAAGCTAATTAGAAGCTGCAGTTAAAATAAGAGACTTTACCCGTTCTTGTTTAATTTTTGCTCTACTCTTTTTCATATTTTGCTATTACAATTTCACAACTCCAAATTGATTTATAAAAAGTTGTCCCTTTGATTAGCTTACATTCTATAAGATATTATAAAAGCATAATTGTTGGAATATCCAAAAAAAAAAAGTTTCTTTAAATAACATCAAGAAGTTAACATACGACCTGTGGCCATCTTTATACTAAATTCGTTTTGACACAGGTAGTTTATAAAAAGTAAATTTTTTTTGTATTCCATTTTATTGTATAAAATTTGAATTTATTTAATGTTGTTTAAGGATGTACGATTCATCGGTTAATCAGACCTGATGTTTAATCCATATTTAGATTAATCAATTAATCTATGTTTCGAAATTTCGGATTATTCAAATCTATGATTAATCACATAATTTGAATTTTGATTGATCAAACTAGAATAACTAAGAAAGACCAAAGATCTTGTAATAATAACAAGATGGAACGAATTTACCACTGAGTGTTATTTGAAGCCAGCAGGTAGAAAGAAAACAAACGAGAAGGAATTGGATGGTAGTGTTGCCATAAAAAATCAGTGTGTATTAATGTCTATAAGTGTTTTCTAACATTAAAACGCAAATGATTTTTGTATGATGTCGATGATATTTTAAGCATGTATCAAGATAAACACAAAAAGCTCACAGTTTGTCCGCAAACGTAATTATTCAAAAAAAAAAAAAAAAAAACTGTATTCAAGATTGTGTAAAATGTCACTCTGCCAATGATGAACGTTCAGATTTTCTACCTACTCACCGGAATTATAATATAGGGTAGGGTATCCGTCGGGAAGGTATACTACTTAGTTTATAATTTTTGATTAAATGAAAGAGAATTGATCTTATAATGATAAATGTTTTATTGAATGTCGCCGATTATGTATGGAATACAATATCAGATAAATGTCCGCCTCTGTTAGCCTCAGTTGTGGCGTTAAAAAATGTTCAATTATATCACAATATCGCTCCCCATTGACATTTACCGTTACGCCGTGTTCAGTTTTAAAGAAGTAAGGTCCAATGATTCCTCCTGACCAAATTGCACACCAAACTGCACTTTTAATAGATGCAAAGGTGACTGATGGATAATTTGGCCAGAACCGACTATTCTGTTTATTCATATATCCATTCAAATGAAAATTTATTAATTTTATGAGAAAACAATCTATTGATAATTTGGCTCTATGGATTCTTGTATGTTGAGACATTGACATACCACTTAAAGCTTAGTAAGTTCTTCCATGCAGACGCGTTTATTTCAGTATTACGAGCCCATTGTTGCAAAGAGTTTTTGCTTTAAAACCTCACACCATGTTTCCATTAAAAAAATTAGTTTAAAATGGTTTTACTTCACAATAAATTCTTGACGAAGACTATGTAGATGTGAATTATTTCTAGCTGAAAAACATCATCCACATTATGAAGAAACGTTTGGACTTGCAAAACTTCATTATAATAATATCGGGCAAAAACTTTTTCGCGTGAACGATTTTAGTTTATTTGCTTATTCAATCTGTGGAAATGGAATTTTGTTTAAAAAATTGTTGGAAAATTGTTTAAATTCATAAATATTATATCATTAAATTTCCTAAGTATATTCCGATTTTCCTTGACTGCAACGGTAAATAACACCAAAAATAGAACCCTTTAATAATACATAATAACAAGTATGATTACATGTTTTTGTACTAAAAATTTATCGGACTAATATAATTTTCTCATTGAGTAGTAAGCGTAACGAATATTTTGTTTTGTATTTGTTGCTGTTCTATATTTCAAGTTAAGGCAATATTTAAAGTTTTGTATAGATTGAAAAAATGTACAGAATTCATTGTTTAAACCTATTTTAGTTATTTAGCCTTACATCAAGTATTAACTCGCTTTTATTTAACTTCACCTATCTTACTGTATAATTTTTCAGTTTCCGAGTTTGTACCAAACGGTGAACTTTTCTCAAAAATCTCAACATTCTCCTTAAATCTAATCCGTGTCTATTTAGCTGAAATTGCATTGGCTCTAGGTGAGAAGGTTTTACAAATATATAGTTGTAAAAAGTATATTAAACGTTTTATTTTGCTTTCAGATTTCCTACACAACGCTGGCATTATATATCGTGATGCAAAACCAGAAAATATCTTATTAACAGCTGATTACCACATAAAATTAACCGACTTTGGACTCAGCAAGTGGCTGAGATTTGGCCTAACAACAAAAACTATATGCGGAACTTTCCAATATATGGGTACGATTTGAACACATTTTCCCCTCCTCAAAACCAATAACAAAACAACAAGTTTAGTAGATACCACAACTAAAGGAAATTAGTATATACGCCCAAATATATACATATATATATATATCTAAATATCGTTTATACACCAACACAATAGAAATAGTCTAGCGGTCTGGATATACCGAAAACCAATCAAATTGTATCTTAAGATTATCCGAAGAAGAAAAACTCTAACCGTGGTAAAAATGAATGCACGTTCACAAGTTTTCGATTTGACCATGGAGGGTCGTCAGGTGGAGGAAGCTGTGGCAAGTATTTTTCATACGGTGCTATTCCATCGCTGCCTTGGTAAATATATGTATACCGGAGATGCCCAGTACTCGATTGGTACGGTCGGCTATACGGATGTCGATTGTGATTTCATCGATTTCACCTATGTCTGCTGTACTTCTGAAAGTTTGCAACGCACTGTCAAGAGAGCCATCAAAGAATTCTGCGGAAAGTTAAGATCCAATGAACGTTGTGGCTCCGGCCAAATCAGCTTAGAATTCTTCCAAAAGAAAAAATCACGCTGGCCTTTCACAGCCGAGTGTATACCGTGGGAGGTGTGGACAATCCACCTTGATTTGGTCAAGCACGAGAATGAAGACGAGCGCCAAATATGCCGAGAGAACGTGGCCGATCTGCTGTCCGAAAAGGTGATTTACATAACCGATATTATGAACAGACACGATTATGTACCTAAGACACCAAGTCAAAGTGAATTGGATCTAATATTCGATACAACGTATCCCGATGTACAGCCGTATCTCTTCAAATTTGTGTCATCGACATCGGACAACGCGGCACCTTCGGTGGGCAATGCCATGAAGAAAATGATTAAAGAGACGTTCGCATTGTGACGCGTTGCAAAGCCGTTAATTTTAACGCAGTCTAATCGTACATACAATAAAAATTCAAAAACAGACATTCGAGAATGTCTTCGTGATAGAAAATGTATTAACAAGTCTCAAGTTGTTTATAAGCTCTACAAAATGGAAGAGGATGAAAATGATGCGTCCAGCGGTGATGCAGTTGCGGATGCTGATGCCGGCAACGACAGTGGCGTCGCTGTCGAGAAGAAACAAATGATTGTTTATTACAATCCCTCGGATAGCCCGAAGATGCCTTTCGTATGCTTTTTGCACGCTTTAGCTCGGGATTTTATGTTTATTTGCTTCTGCCGCCAGCATCACCAAAGGCGTCTAGGAACATTTTAAATTTTTTACTCCTAGAAACTGTCTCAGTTTAGTTAGGTTAGGTATAAATTATTGATTTTATTTATTTTGCCGGTGAATGAATGAATGTGATTTTTATCTGTTTGATTGTTAAATGAGTGAATTCTGCAATAAGTTGTTTGAAACAAAGAAGTTTCGATAACATTTTATAATTACAAAGAGTCGACTTTGAAAATGAAGGAAAATAAAAGAAAATATCCGATATGAAAGAAACGTGATAATATCATCATATGCATATTTATCTATTCTAGTTAACTTTCCTTCTTCTAAAAAAGCCTTAGTTACTTATAGCGAATATGTAAGGAGTTACAAATACAAATCAAACAAAAGACCCATCGTTTAGTTTTTTAAGTATTACCATTACTAAATATCAAAGATTATGAGATATGGAGTAGTGGCTCCTCCTCTAGTTGTTGCGTTTTAGTTTGGTTCAAACAAAGAACGGAACAACCTTATACTATTATTATTACAAATATGATTTAAAATGAAATGGACCATTGTGTAGTTGTAGTGAAAACAAATCAATTATTTTCTTTTAACTTTTATTTTAATACATTTGTAAACTGCCAGTTGTCGTAAAATTATTGCTTTATTACATTTTCCGTTATAATTAATAGTTTGCTGTAAGTTTTGTTCTAATTTTTTTTCTGCCAATGTCAAACCCTTGTGTTAAGGAAAACGTTATTCTCAAAGTGATTTGTACAATGTTTTAGTCTTGAGAAGGGTGAATGCCGTGTTCTGAAAAGTTACAAAATAATGGCGAAGTTCATTCCTATATTCTTTTTTAAATTTAAATTCAATACTGTTATATGGAACTAAAAAGCTACATAAAATCATTGAATGTGGGCATCCTCTATTCCCATCGCTGGAAAATAATGAAAAGTTGACTTCGTTGATGGGATTTAAAATTTGATGCAGGATGTTGAAAATAAATTGAGAAAGAAGATGTTAATGAAGAAGGCACTTTATAAAATGTTTTAGAGCACAACCTACAAGGAAGAAAACTTAATATAAAAATGGAATTCCCCTTTGCGAATACTTACAAATACCATTTGCAGGAAAGTTTCAGAAACGGCATTTACCAAGAGAGAAAAAATAATGCCAGCCTGATTTAAGACGAGTGTAATGGCAGCTGATAGAATTTCAATCTGATCTGTATTGAGAATTTGGAGATACCAAGCATGAAAGTAATAAAAATAATAATAAAGGAAAACAAATCCCTAATACAAAAAAAAGAACAAACAAAAATTTGTGTAGAGTTTTTCCATTTTTAATTTCAAGATTTCATTTGATATAAAGATTTTTCTTTTGATATTGGAAAAATAACTGTCTGTTTGATACTAAAAAATGGAAATAAGTTTAAGTTAAGTTTTTGTTTTTGAAAGAATTTTTTATTAATTTATCCGGACCATCAATATCAATTTGATAATCTCAACCTTAATTTTTGTACGTTGACACCAGTTGTTATTTTATCAGCATCCATTTTAAATGAGCATTTTTTATTCGATTTATAAAGCTCTTAACTTCAACAAAGAAAGGAGTTGTGCATAACTAGTTCCGAACTATTATTTTTACTACATATCTCACATCGTTTTCATATTCATATTATTATTACATTTCAATTGATTTTGTAGTACTGTTTTAATGTAAAGAAGAGAAATGACTCGAAGGTTAATGTTCCCTGATGTGTCAGGTGAAGTAATGTATTGATCGATTGTCGGATACTGTTGGTACCGACATCAGGAACTGCGCTTCTGGATTTTTGTTGTTTTGAACAACATCTTATGGCTGTGTCTGGATGAAGGCTAAATATTTAAAAAAGGTTTAGCACAAATTCACATAATAATATTGAAATACCCTTACCGATATATACTCATACTGTTCTAGCATCTAATTTGGTTTGAAACCGAACCATTTGCGGAATCAAAAAGTTCTTCCAGTACTGCACTAAACCTATGGGGCGGGTCTCCTAAGAAATTGAAATTAATAAAACTTAATCGAACAACTTAATGAATAGTTCGGAACTAGTTCAAAGGCGAACATTTTCTCCCAGGTCTATGACATATTCACTTTAAATTAGATAGTTGTTATATGGATAGTTTGAACTATAGTTACTGCATCTGCATTTCAATATCTGCCGATTGTATTCGGCGCTGTGGTACGAACATGACTGTTATTAACTAAAATGTAGTTTGGACCAATGAAAGATTCCTAAAAACGGTTTATGAATTGGTGTTCATTTTTCCTCATTTTGTTGTGTAGAAAGTTTTTCACAACATTTTGCGATGTCTTATCTCCCTTACACTGTACATTACGAATGGCTCCTACATTGCTTTACTTTCTAGGTTTATAAAAATTTAATTATTTTCGTACATTTTATGTTGCCTTTCTTTTTTTTTTATTTATTGTATCTGTATTGTATTATATCACATTGATTTTAATAGAACAACGATTAACATGGAATGGAATTTTCACAAAAAAAGAAAAACTTTTAAACAAACAATTCGGAAATACTTAAAACATCCCTGTTTAACTAACACCAAACCAAATATTAAAAAAATAATATAAGTAAGAGAACGATTTTTTTTAATTTTTGTGGTAATTATTAAAAATACTAAAAACACAAAAACGTGTAGCGATATACCAATTAAGATAAAAATGGAGTTTAATTAACGATAATATTGGGTGATTAACTTGTTAACTAAAATAAACGGAATCATTAATTGAATCATTCAATAAAAAACTAAATTGATTACAAATAATAAGTACAACAACAAGGTAAATGAAATTGATTATTCAAATCGCCATCGTTATGGTATTATACCCTGCAAAGAATTTTTAATTTTTTTGGTTGTTGGTTAACAAACTTTTTTCTTTCTGTATGTGTAAACTGAAGATATGCCAAAACATTTCATTGTATTATATTTTTATGTATTTTCAATTAGGTCTCAAAAATTATGTCAATTTATCTCTACAAGAACTGTTTTTCTTTTAAAATTGAATATTTTTTGATTAACATTTTAATCACTCAAAATTACAACAAATTAATTACATACATCACAAGAACAATACCTACCCACAACCGCAACTATAAGAACACGAATAAAACCAATAACAAATATATTGTGATTCATATTTCAAATGTTTTAGAATTTTAAGTGATAAAAGTAAAATGCAAAAATAAATATATAAAATTGTCATACAAAGAAAGCAGAAAGAGAAGAGAACACAATTACACTATAAAGTAATAACCTTAACTAATTAATAACTTTAATTCTAGTGACGGTAGTAAACTTTTAAATTTTATTTTTGTATTTATTTGATTCAATAGTACACCTAAACTTGTTTAATAATTTAACACAGTACGCAAAAAGTGTTGAAAATGTTCAATGTTTATATTTATTACAAGAAGTTTCTGCGAAAGAAATGATCGCAAATTGGTTTTACAACAAAAAATCATTAAACTAAATAATGCATTAGTCGCACCATTTGTAACCATGTACACTTGTATCAAGCATATAAATATGCATTATATTGACATATTTCTATATCGGATTAACTTAAGTCTGATATCTAAGACTAAATCGGAATTTCGCTTAATATTCTCTCAACATGAAATTTTGTATGGGATGGGATAAATAGACATACATTGATTTCTAAATATGGAAGCTTGATTTCTAGAAATCTATATTCGAAATTTACACCATTAAAGGGAAATGTAATTTTTGGTTTGTCTCCCAAAACTGGCATACATATTTTACTCATGATATTGAGATCACTCGCGCTCTACTCATTGTACATTAATAATATCACTCCCCAAACCATTCCCTACGCGAAAAAAAAAAAAAAAAAAAAAAAAAAAAAAATATGACAGATTAGATTTCTAAAATTCTACAGATAAACCAAAAATTATAATTTTGATTTTCACTCCCGATACATAACATCTGAATCACACGTGTACAGAAATGGTTCGTCTTCCTCCCTTCGTATGTTAATTGATGCATTCTATGAACTATCACGCAATACAAATTAGTCCCAAAGGACTACTACTACTGGGAGGAGCCTATAGGGAAGAGACCACGACGCACATTGATTATTTATGAAGTCGAATTTCTAAAATTCATTATTCTTTTGAGTGCCTGTAGGAGCAGCTCCAGTTTCAGAATATTAAATAAAATTATAATTTTATGTTCCACTTCTAAAACTTCATATGTAAATCAAATTTATTGAAATGTCTCTCTCGTGTATCTCGTAATTTTATTATTCTAAAAACCACAGCCTACACATGAGTGCAAATTGCATGATGGCAGTGTAGAAGTCTGTAGTGAGCAGGCAAATACAATACATATTTTTTTAAAAAATGTAATTTGAAAATGCAAACCAAACCGGGCTAGAGGCCCGCAATAGGTCGTATTTATGAACATAAAATAAAACATAAACATTCGCTGGTAGTTTTTTACATCGCTAGACAAATTACATTTGCTGAAATCACGTTCGCGCTACCTTTTGTATATTAATTGTACTATTCTGATAGAGTCCGTGTTGTATCATATTTTAAGGCGCATCTTAAACACATGCCGAGTAAAAATTTAACCTCAATGTAATGGTTAAAAACTAATACCTGTAGAAAAGTTTCCAAAAGACTTTTATTTTGGTTCTTATGTGGCAACGAATTTAAATTCATTGTCAGTTGAATTTTAAATCTTCGATTTAAAAGTTTAATAATTAAACTCTTGAATTTTTTTTATGAAATTTTTGAAAATATTACAAAAAAAAAAACGTAATAAATGAAACACAATGTAAAGCTCCTCGAAAAGTATATTTTAAGAATTTTGACACCTCATATATAGTTTTTTACATGTAAACTTAATTTTAATTTAGATCTATAACATTTCCTAGAATACAATGACTAAGTGAGTGATCGCTTTAGTTTCTGCTTTCTTTCAGAACCTCTATGAAAGGAACCAACAAACAACTTTTGTAACTTTTAATTTTATAGTTTGTATACATTTTAACACTTTATGTTATAACTATAAAAATATATACCCGTACATGTAGTTTATATATAAGACAATTACAAAATAAAACACAATTTCAAAATATAAAACGAAAAATAAACGTATTAAGAAAGATGATGATTACGGTGAAGTTATAAATAAATACAAAATATTTCGTGATTTTTTCAAATTAAGTTAGTGTTTATCAGTAGTCTTTAAGTATAAACAACTATGCAAATTTAATAATGATAGAAATAACAAGTATCCAACAAACAAAGTAACATAAACAATTGCTGTGTAAATATTATCTGTATATGTATAAAAAATTTAACAAATCAGCAACAAATGAAATCAATGAAAATATGAAATCAAAACAATTTTAAACAAACCTCGTGTAGCGTGTTCTTTTTTTAAGGGAAAGAGGATATACATTTTATATTTTTTTATTTTGTTAATTTTGTTGTGGTTTAATGCTCAATCAAGATTGTTGTACAGTTCACTTTTAATTCAAAGTTAAGCTAAAATCGCTCGGGAGCCTGGCGCTCTCATATCACTGTTACCAAATTTAAACGGGAGTAGCGCTGCCCAATAAAATAAAAAAAAAAAAAATAAAATAAAAAAATATAACTAGTGATTCACGCCATTGTAAAGGGAGCTTAAATTGTTTTAAAAATTTCAAGATTTTCTGCGAATTTTGATTTCGATGAAAAAGTTTCGCTAATAAACGTGAACAGTACAGAAGTCTAGAATGCAAGTACTTTTATTTTTCTTTCTTTGTTATTTTCTTATTACAGGTAAGTCAATTAGTTCTTTTTTTGTTTTGTCCTATTTGCAGCTCCCGAAATATTACGGGGTGAACCCTATACCCATTCGGTGGATTGGTGGTCGTTAGGCATTATTGTTTGCCAAATGTTTGTTAAGAAGGTAAGATTTATTTAACATCTGTTGTAATTACAAAACTTGTAATATTAAATTTCATAAGGAAACTCTTCACATTACATTATATTATTTTGCTGTTGTGTTTGAAAAATCACATCTACTGAAAACATTTTTTTCAAACTTGCCAATTATGAAAAAAGATTATACAAATCTTAACCAAATTCAAAAAGTGACGACTGTAATACAAATTGTTATCTATTATACGCTATATGTGGGAAAGAATTCCAGGTGCCCCGGTCTTCTGCACTGCTGTTCCAATTCGGAGGTTCAAAAATCT
Organism: Philornis downsi; assembly: GCA_019455685.1. Lineage (NCBI taxonomy): Eukaryota > Metazoa > Arthropoda > Insecta > Diptera > Muscidae > Philornis > Philornis downsi. Next base: position 6,693,243 of record JAHXMU010000014.1, read on the forward strand.
AGTCGTTCCGAAAGAGTTTGATTTCTCTTTTTTGTCTGAAGCATTTTGGTTCATCTGCACTGCATAAGCCGGCCAAGGCAGTCGATGTGCATTGACGGATTCGCATATTTTACGTTGAATTTATTCTTCTAATCCTGGATTATGCGCTATTACTCAAGCCAGGTACGACGTATGTCTGGCACAATTAGATTACTGTTTGTCAAGGGAGGTCTTAATATTTATTACTCTCAATTAAAACTTAATGAAAGGCTTCTGATTGGGAATAATAGAGGAAGCATTAATTCTTGTTAATTTGGTCAATTTGCGCGAAAGGTATCCAAAGTAGCGTGCACAATTTTTTTACCCAGAACCAAGTTTACTAAACGTCTAATGTGTGCTAAATTATACCGATTTTAGTGAAATTGAATGGAAGATATGAAAACGACGAATGTATGGATTAAATTATGTAATTTGTATGACAGGTGGGACGTGATTTCTTCGTCGATATTTCTCCAAGTTTACCAAGCTTAATAAGCAATGCAGGAGGTAAGATTTAAGGTTATAAGTCACAGGGTGCAGATTGAAATTTGGTTAATCAGCCAATTCTTATAGGAAATACCAGAAGGGTTTTAGCAATGTAGTTCACTTTTCTTAATGTTTGGTTAATGAATAAATTTAGTGCAATAGAATGAAAGATATGAGGCTAAGAATATGTGGGTTAAATCGGTCATAAATCGGTCGGTCAAAAAATCTAGGTTACCGCAGTGTACCAGTTACAGACGACAAAGGAAAGATTGCATTTTAGTAAACTATTTAATTTCTGTGGGAATTTATAATCGTCGGCTACGATCTTGCAAAATACTAGGCTACGTCAAGTTTTAAGAAATTTCGTAAGGGTACTAGACCTATTGTGTTTACCAGCGAGCCACACAGGCGGACGTATCTCAATTGGCTTTAAAATTTATGAAATTTAGCGTGTAAAAGGCTTCCTTCTTTCCGTTCTCATCTAACTTCATATCATATGTGAATTAATCTAGAGAGACTGTATGCTTACCACCCAACAAAAATGTTAACATTAGAAAAAATGTTTGCAAATGAGTATCGCATTTGATATCAGTGGAAGATTTTTTAGTGCGGTATGTGACAATGGATGAAACAAGGGTCCATCACTACATTCTTAAATTGCATCGACAGTCGAGCGTTATATGGCACTTTGTTTCCTTTGAGAGTCGAAATAAAGAAAAAATATCCATGAAGGCCAAGACAGTAGCAATGTGCTGTAAATCGTAACTATTAAATGTCCCATCCACCGTATTTTCTTAAACTTTCTCGCCGCGAAATCAAAACTATTGATAAATCCTTTTATTGAAAATGAATTCAAGTTTCAGAAAGCTGTAGGGCTAATTATATCAGTCTTGAAGGAGACAATGTTGATCATGTTCAGGAACTTAAATAACTCTGTCCGCTTTCTAGCTTAACCAGCAGTTTTGTTGTTTTGGCTCGGTGGTTAACAATCTATACCATTACCGATAATTGGTATGATTACTTCTCTTTTGCTGCCATCCGGAGCAAGTGCTGTGTCCTTATTTTTTTTTTTTTTTTTGTAGTTGCCGTCACAGCATGGGTTGCTGTTGGTTGCGAAGTTGTTATGCAAGTAGCAGCATTTTTCTCAAGCGATATACGATATTCTGCATCAAACAAAAGTTCGCCTGAGCTGGGTTTTTTTTATATCCAATTACGGTTTTTGCGAAAGTTGTTATCGAGTGCGCAATATGGTGTCACTAAGTTTTGTAATAAAAATATTAAGTAATTATTATTTACAATTTTTATTGTTAACAATCATATATATATATATATATATATATATATATATATGTATATTGCGTAGTCACCGAACGGCTGAGACAATGCATTGAGTGCTGGACGGTAAATTCTGCAAATACCGGCCAGAGAACCCGAATTAGAATTTCCCCATTCTCTATATATAGACATATTACATAAATAAGTTACGTTTATATCTGTATTCACCTTTTAATTAACTTTCTTTGTAAAACTGGGATTCCAAAACCAATTCCCGAAACCAGTTCATTAATTTAATTTCTAGAAAGTTCGGTTCAAATGACTAACAATGTAAACATTGAACCAATTAGCCTATGCAGTAATCCTCTATATAACACGCCAGATTAGTTTCGCGTTGTAGGAAAACGCGTTATACCAGAATTCTGGTATAACGCGCTCTTATGATCCCGTATAGCGCGTTGTGTAAAGTTAAACTTTTCTCATTAAAGGGAGTTTAAATCGAGTATTAAAGAAAAATTGTCGCAATGCACAAACGGATGCGGAACTGATTATGAACTATACAAATCATAAATTTGACAGCACAGAAATATAACGCGCTATACGAGGGGCATGCAATCGTGTAATGTGGAAAAGCGTTATAAGGGTATGTGAGGGATTACAGTATTTGTTTTTTTGACAGATTTGTCAATAGGTTTTATTAACACATTTCAACAAATTTGAAGCTAATTCCAATAAGTTAAATTCCACAGCAGCGATTTATAATATTTTGAGATAGGAATAATTCAAGTTTTATATTAATGAGTCAACGTAAATTTTCAATTTTGACTTAAATTATTAATGTTTTGTTATTTTAAAACGAAAACTGTGGCTTTTCGTTTGGAATTTTGCAAACTGGTAAAAAAAAATAAAGACGGAAAAGGGCACTGGAATTTAATATTATACTAAATCCTATCCGGGGAATGGGGAAAGTTCAAAGTTGGGCCTTCTGATTGTTATTCACTTGGGAGTAACAAGATCCCTCTGCAGAATTTCCCAAGTAGCTCACAACTTCCGAGTTTCAGGCAAGTATTCCCTGGTAATGCATCCGTTTGATGGTAGTTAAAGTGAGAAGACGACTAGTTGAGAAACCTAAATGGCATGCTAACACCGATGCGTCTTAGGCCAGTAGGTGACTTTCTGTTACTGAAACTCAACTCACTAGCCTAGTGGTCATTGGCAGCCCCAACACTATGATCGGATGCAGTGGCCTGATAAGCCGCTCATCTTAAATTTAAATTATCATAAAATACCGAAGAAAATAATAAAACGTACAGCCCTAACAGTTGATATAGTCAGGGCGACAGAATTTCGTGCGACCTCTATAACATACTCTTGGAGATGATTATCAGGAAAGCTTCAGTTAACACGGCTGGTATCATATTTACTCGCATATGCAGATGACATAGACATTATTGGCCGAAAAATGCGAGATGTTACTGAAGCTTTCTCAAACATCGAGAAGGAAGCAGCGAAAATGGGTCTGGTGGTGAACGAGGACAAAACAAAGTTATTGGTTTCAACGAACAAAAAGTCTACCCGTTTGGGACGTTGTGTGAACGTTGACAACTACAATTTTGAAGTGGTGCAAGAATTCATCTACCTCGGTTCCGCTTTAAACAAAACAAATGATGTCAGCATGGAGATAAATAGGAGAGTATTACTTACTAACAGATATTACTATGGGCTAAGCAAGCGATTCAAAATATATAGACCTATCATCGTTAACGCAGAGTATCAGCGTCGCATGAACAATGAGATATATGAGCTATAATGCATCGACATCGACGTGGTCAAACGCATTAATATACAGCGATTGCGTTGGCTGGGTCATGTTGTGCGGATGGATCCAAATGCTCTGGCACGGAAAGTTTTCGACAACCAACTCGATGGGCGGCGCAGAAGAGGGGGACCGAACTCCGTTGGAAGGACTGGGCTTTTGAAATATTACCGAAGCGTGGTGAGATGAATTGGAGGAGAAGTGCAGAAGATCGAAGCGCTTGGAATTATTTTCTACGGGTGGTGTATAATAGATAAGGATGTTTATTCCAGTCGCCATTTAAGAAGAAGAAGAAGAAGACTAAATCCTATCCTGCAAAAATATGTTTATTCTCTTGTTCGATTACTATTCGCGAGTTTTTCTAAGACGAAGTTGTTGGAATGTGTTGTCATCTCTATAATATCTATTTTTATCTTCTCTGTTTCAATTTATTTAAATAGAATTTACGCCTGAGCGTACGAGAGTAATGTAAACGTCACAATTGCTGCATTTAACGACTTATAAAATGGCAGTAAATTATAAAATTTGACATTTGAAATTGTCGTTGTAGAATGTGCCGTGATATAAGAATGCATATGTATGGCCCAGGAAATTCTCGGTATTATCATTTGTTCAGGGGTTTATTAACTATTTAACTACTTGAAACCGCAATTGTTTTTCTTTTTGTTTGAATGGGGATGTGAATATAATTGCGTTTTAAAATTTATTTATTTTTGTATTAGAAATCAACCTCTAATATAAGCAATTGTGTTAAGCGGCATGATAAGAGCCATACTTGTAATGAGAGCTACGATCTTACTTTAAAAATTGAACATTTTAGTTTGTATCAGATGTGTAATGACCAAATCAAATTCGTTTTTCTTGTTGCGTACTTGCACAGTTGAATTTGAGCAGCTTGAGTTTGATCAGCACACAAGACTAGGCTGATTACTTTGTAGTTTCCGACTAAGCAGAACTCCAAAATTTCATCACAGGAAGGAAAGGCGGTAGGCCGAATTTAATGGCCTATACTTAATAATTGGTATTTCGGATAATACCGTTTTATTTATTACGTACGTTTTGTTTAATTCCTTCTTATTTAACTTTTACCTGGGGAGAGAACCCCCTTTATTAAGTCTAGCAATTAAATCTTAACCATGTGCACAGTGTCGTGGTCTTTTGACTTTGCTTTGACTTCATTCACTTTTATTTTTATGCAATTCGAATGTCAAAATCTTTCTAAAATATGATACATTTCCGCGTCTTATTCTTTACTGTTTCAAATTTTTGAAAATCCATTAACTCTAACAAATTGATCAGATCTATTCACTCATAATCCAATTTTGCCACACTTTGAGAAAAGGAAATTTCAAGTAGGTTCCCTCTTAATAGAGCTTAATGTTGGGGAAAGGGGTTATTTATCAGATATTCCCATTTGGGTGGAACTGAAGCATTCCCATATCAGTATCTTTCTCAGATATGCCTATAACGTTATATCTCTCTGTTTCTATGTCGTCCTATTTTTTTATTTCTGAGACACGATATATTTCTATTTTTTTAAGTTCCCAAATCTACAAGTATGGATATTTTAATCAATACTATTTTGTGAGGCTTCCAGAAATAAGAAAGCTTTGACATTTAAAAATGTTAAACAATTTTGAGACGTTTTCTCCTAAAAAATGAATTTTGCATCAAATGTAAAAATAAAGTGCTTACTGTAAACGTATTAAAATTTAATTTAATTTGGGTGAACAGATGTAAAATTGGACAGGCGCCACAAAGTTGCCAGCTTTAAGAAAACATGTCGTAAAAATCAAATTCCGGATTGTTCGACTAGACAAAACTGTTTCTGAAATACGAAAAAATACTGTCAACAAGTTTTTCTTTAAATCGCAAAGAGAGGAATCGCTGAAATTGTTATTTCTTGAGAGAAAGTACATATTAAAACATAAATTTGAAAAAAAACTGGAATGTTTTATTAAAATCTAAATTTTTTGGATTTTTTAAACCCATATTTTTGGTTCGTTCTCAAACTTTGGGTTGAGATTAAAAAAATGCGCGGCCGCAAAAGATATTTTGACAATTTTTAATTATTTGGAGAATATATAAAAACCATTAAAAAACATTACCACAATCGTGACCGACTGATGATATTTCAGCTTTCATGAGTCAGCTCATGCAGTATTACAGAATAAAGAGCGCAAGGAGTGCTACTATCTTTGCCTAGAGCTTCTTAGTTGTTTATAGTGACAACTTTCTGTAACTTCAGAGTGTGCTCTCCTTAAAAAAAGAAATATTCCGCTCTTCTTCGAGACAATTTTTAATATCTTGTTTTTGTATTTTTCTGCCTCTTTCGATAATTCCCCGGTGAAGGGAGATCAGCACTCGATTATTTGTTGGTCATGGTTTAACGTTTATAAGCCCTTGAACTATACATCTAAATTTTTCCGTATAGCTAAAAACATTATAGAAAACTTGCACATTCTTTATAAGTTCAGTTTTCATGTTCAGATTTTCGAAAAATCTCCTCGGTGTGTTACTATCGCTAGTTTTTCTGAAGCTTTTTTTCAGATGAAAGTGATATTGTTGCATTTTTGGCTGGCAGGATGTCCAATTTCTTTGTTTTTACATATATTTGTTTTTATAATTTCAAAATCAAGAAGCAAGCGGGAGTCCAGAGAGGTGGGAAAGTTTTCTTGTATTCTTTTCCGCGCTTACATTGCCTTTAACTTTTTCTGGTTTTCGTTATATTTCATCGAAAAAGCTGTCAGTAGATTTATCGTTGAGACACTTTCAGTACACTTTAAATCTTTACAGTGTGTCGAAGAAGTAAACTCCTCCATCTGAGAATCATCAAAATGTATTGTTTTCAAGCCAAATCCCATCTGAATTGTTGCAATGGATTTTCTTGGGCGTGAGTATTTTTACAACTTATCTAGTACTACGAAGTTCCCAGTGTTATCACTTTTTACTAACAGTTCAAATTGTGCACTATTATGTAACACGAGTTATTTGACTACTGTTGACTACTTTTCAATATGTACTGAAGCAAATTCTTTTGTAAATTATCAATAAAAAGTCATGAGGTGGTCTTATGTCAATTTGGGGAAATTTTGGAACAAAAATGTGTTTTCGTTGTTTAGGAAAATTCAACATTTTTTACCTCTTTTTTTATTTTATTTTATTGTTATGTATCAAGTTTATATTTTTGGTCTATTAACGGATTATTACCAAAATTGGTTTTATTGTTGTTCAACATATTGCCATGCAGATCAGTACACCTTTACATGCATTCGAAACAATTTTTAAAGCACTTTTTTCGCTCCGATTGAGTTACCTCCAATATATGCGTTTTGAAACATCAGCCGTCGAAAGTAGTTGATCACTTAATTTTTTTTATGATGTGCGGAAATAAAAAATATGGCAAAAAAACTAGACAATATGGCAAATGAACTAGAAATTCGATGTTTTGAGCAATTTGAACCGATTTGTAGGAGCTCGCATTGAGGAGTGCTTAGTTTTTCTTATTTCTTCAAAGACTTTTGACAAACAAATGATTATGTCCCATTAAGTTCGTCTATCAACAGACGTCAGCTGTGCATGTGAATGGTTATGTAATATTTAGTATTTCAATAGCTGATTTAATTTTAGCTTAAGCCACAAAATAAACCTAGTTTCAGCTCAACAACATTTCAAAACCATTCTAGCTAATAAATGCTGAAACTGCCAGTCAAACATATTTCAAAAATATAAGCTAATATAAAAGCTACTGCTTCTAAAACGAAAACCCAAGAATTCAAAACTTCGAGCAACTAAAAAAATTGACAAAAACCAATAGTTATCAAATTAATGAAAAACAAAAATTTGCTGAATTTGGCTGTTGATTACGAACACCTAAAGGAAATCTAATGCTGCCAAATTGGCGGCTAAAAAAATCTATGACTGCTGGCTGAAAATGAGTATTTTTTAGTATTTTTTCACTGACCACGCCCATAATGAGGGCGGTTTCTTAAAAGAGTAAACGACTAGGGATGGTTGGTGCCTTCCAGTACCTAAAAACTTCCATCGTATAAAATGTTAAAAACTGTTCAAAAAGCTCTGAAGAATGATAATTTTTCTGGAGTTGGGTTCGGTTCTTGTGTGGGCAAGTTTTACCCTACTGGGTCTGCCTTTAAGTAAGAGGTAATTTCGGTTTTATAACTAAAGCAGTATCATTCCTATCGTGTCTTTAACAGACACACGGACGGATATGCTTAAATCAGCATAGGCTTTGACGATGGTAACTAATCAGAGATGATTAAGTACATTTGTATTTTATGGGGTCTCAGATGACTATTTGTAGGTATTGCAAATGGGATAACAAATTGTTCATAACACTTTGTATTTACTGATTACTTCCATTAAAATATTCATATTTACGTTAACTTTCGAAAATTCCCCCTTCCCCGTAGCAACCATTAAAGAACATGTGGAATGAATTTTCGTTTATTTTCTTTATTTCTTTTATTATATTCATCTTCAGTCTATTTAAAAAAATCATACAAAATTTTCTTTTACATTTCTAATACGTCGAATTCTCTAAATGTATGAACTAAGCCTGGTACCGCTCAAAAGGGTTAAGGACAAAATGGTGGATGACCCGGGGAGAGGGGCATCATTTCACGCTTGTATCCAGGAGTTCACGCATCGAGAAGTCGGCGTCTGGGTTGTGATAAATCGAATTGGAGTGTGTTGGAGTGTGATAATCAAAATAAACAAAAAATATATAGATTAAATCATCGATCAATTGCATTTGCCAGCGGATTACAAAAAAATGTTGTACACAAAACCTAATCGTATCATATCATATCGTGTAATATCATATATAGTATCATTATCATATCGTTGTAAAATTACTCCTTAACACTCGGACACGAGTTACGCATTATGGAAAGAAAAATTAAATCAAAAGACTTTAAGATTACAAATAATACAGTGGGTTGCACAATTAAAGTAGTTATATTCTCGTCCGACTGTGGGATCTCGATTTACGCTATTACGCCTTAATTATAATTATAAAAATATAATTATTATTTTTTGTTTTGTTTATTTGTTTATGTTGCATGTGTTGCTTGTTTATACTGTGGTTTTAATAAGAATTATATCAATAAGTATATTGCTTTCGTTGATCGTTCGGTCTTAACCAAACTAAATTGTATGCCATCATATTGGTTTGTCCTTGCTTTGTTTGTGTGTGGTTGGGCGGGGCAGGAGCAGGGCGTGGGCGAGGGCTGTGGGCGGCGGGTTTATGTATTTGCGTATGCTGATTCTGGAGGGTGGTTGTTCGGGCTTTAAAAATAAGTTTGAATATTTCAATTATCACTGTACTATTCTATTACGTTGTCGTCGACATTCATATTTTTATTCTTCTGATTTGTGGTGATCAATGGTTTTTCTATCTCTAAATTTGCGCTTGCTTTGTCTATGATATCCTGGCGGTCCCTGGTTTGTCCGTTATTTTGAATAATCTTTTATGAAATTGTCATTTTTGTTTTCGTTTCAATCCTCTCTTCCATTCTTAAGCTTTGTTCTTTATTTACTTTACAACTAAAAATAACTAACTAATTTTAATCTTAAGAATTTGAGTTTAAATTTCAAGATTTACTCCCCCGGAATAGGGGGTGGAAACTGAAAAATATATGTGTATCCTGGTAGGGATTTGGGGGGTTTCTCTGGGAACTCGGGTTGGGGTACATTAGTGGGATATTCGAAGTTTAAATTCTAAGTGAACCTTAAGCGTTTGTTTATTTTACTCATTTATAATCTAATTGGACTTTTCTTCTTTAGATTCTTCAGATTCTTTCGACTCTTCGGATTCTTTAGATTCCTTCGATTCAGCTTCTGGTTTTTTGCTTTCGTTGGACTTTTCCTCATCGGAGGCCGAGTTGTTTTCAATTTTCTTGAGGCTTTGTGGTTCTGGCTTCTTTTCCTCTTCGGCTTTGGTTTCGGCGGCGGGGGCGGGTTGGCCAGCCTCGGGCAAGGGAGCGTCGTCGATCTTTTTAGCTTCAGCTGGTTTCAATTCTTCCTTGGGTTTTTCTTCAGCGGCCGCGGTAGGTTGAGCCAATTCTTCGGATTTCTTGTCGGCAGCGGGAGCCTCTAAGGTTTTGGCATCAGATGCAGATTGAGTTTCCTCGGCTTTAGGTTCTTCGGCAGAAAGAGTTTTAACCTCGGGCACTAAAGTCTCAGCGGGAGCGACGGCAGGAACAGCAGCGGCAACGACTTGAGATTCGGCTTGTTCTTCAGCGGTGCGTTCTTGGCGAGCGGGCAACTCTTCGGCTTTCTTTTCTTCAGCTGGCAATTCAGGTTTCTTTTCCTCCTTGATTTCAGCGGCGGATTCGTTAGCCGAGAGTTCGTCCTTCTTTTGTTCCGAGGCCAAAGCGGATTTGCCTTCGGGTTGGATGTCCTGTACAACTGGGCTGGATTCTTCGGCAACGGGTTTGGGTTCTTCGGCTAGACCGGCGGCAGGGGCAGCTACAACGGGCAGAGCCTTGGCCTCCTCAACAGCATCTTCGCTGCGAATTTGTTTTTCAGCTGGCAATTCTGGTTTCTTGTCCTCTAATTGTTCCTCTTTTTTTTCTTCAGCTTTGGGTTCCTCGGCTTGAGCAAGCGATGGCTCGGCAGCGGGCAATTCAGCAGCGGCTGGCAATTCGTTGTTAGGCTCGGGTAATTTCTTCTCTTCGTCGATCGTTCTAGATTCAGGTTTCGCATCTATAACTTTGTCATCGACATTTTGTACGACTTCAGGTTTAATTTCGGTCTCGGCTTGCACGGGGGAGACTTCTTCATCCGGAACGGGTAGAGCAAAAGCGCTCACCAGAAGGACGGATAATACGACTAATTGGAATTTCATGCTGGAATGATAGGAGAAAGAGAAAAATTATGATTAGTATTCTTTTGAATACTATAATTAGAAGTTTATATTTACAATAAACCAGGGAGAAGATCAATAAGTATGTAATAAAGAAACAATTTTTAATAGGTTAAGGAGCGGCAATTACCTTGATGAAAAACGAGAATATGTTGCCAAAGTAAGGTTTGAAGTTTGCTTCTTTCTTGAAATTTGAATCAAGTTTTTATTTATTCTCCTTACTATTTTATTCTCCTAACATCCTAAATCAAAAACTGCATGACAAGACATCTTACCAATGAAGACATTACAGTGCTTCTAAGTTCTTTGAATTGAAATTCGCCCCAGTATATGCTGCAGGGAGTTCCAATTTTACGTTTAATCAAAAGTTCGAATATGTTTCTGCATTCTTTTACTTCCACTCACAAGGGCAAGGAAAGCGGAACGGAAGGCGAATGAGAGTAGAATTAAAGAAATGTCATTTGAATAATCATGAAACCATGGAATAGAGTAAAGGTACTAAAGAAGTTTCGCCGTACGTATGCTCGTTCAAAATTGAAATTGTCTCAGCAAGGTGCTTGATTGAATTCCTAATGGAGATTGTATATGTACATGACAACGAGATGGTTGATAAAATGGCATGATAATCAATTATTCATGAAAAATAGAAGAAAAAAGTGTGAATTTGTTTGTGAATTGAACTGAACACTCTTCAAGTAAATGTACGCTCTATGATAACGATACTTCAGATATATCAGCATACTTTTTTAATTTATATTCAAACACAGACCCAGTAGCTTCGAGAATGAATTCTAATTAGATACGAATTTCATGACAAATTCCTATTGAAATTCAAAGTTTTTAGCGGACAAAGCAGAATGGAAAATGAATAATATTTGAATGATGGAAAATAATTATGATGTGTCTTCATTATCTCCGATAGCTCATTGGAAGTAACGCAGATTAGCAATTAGAAGCTTTTAGGTTCGAATTTCAAGTTTTCTATTCAAAAAACTTATTCGGTGTATTTTTTTGCCAAAGTGTGGACCGTAAGATTGCATAAAAGTTAGGAAATATGTCGCAAAAATCAATAGAAAAGAGTAATGTGCTGGGGCCATTAATAAATCTGTAATAAATGTATTCAACATATTAATAATCCAATTGTTGTAGGAAATCAAAAATTTAGTTTATATGTACCTATATACTTTTTTGTCTGGGCTTGTACTCAAACAACAGCCTTATATTATATGCCATTTGGATTTTATTTGACATGTGACACCTCGAAAATCCTATCTAAATATTTATCAGTACTGCTACCTCCATGTTGCTGTTACGACAAACAAATATGGTCGAACCCCTCTATATGAGATAATTTCTCCTACAAACGTATTCCTTATAGTAGAATAACAATACTAGAGAGAGATTTTGAGAGCGTTTTGAAATTAAAACTGGACTTAAACCTCTTTGGTAATTTTTTGTCTTCGCTCCTGCTTTATTTACGTACGTCTAACTGCGAGAGTGAAAAAAAAGAAATTTGTTCGATCGAGTATGAATATTGTGTTCGTTAAACAATGTGAACGTATTTGAAATCACCCGAGCTTCGTTTCATCTTTTTATGCTTTGGACTTAATCTTAAACCAGCCCTCGTTTGGCCCAGCACAGTTGCGCATCAACCATTAGTTAGAACAGCAACTTAACATCTCGTCAGTGGCAGCGAAAGATTAATTAACCGCGCGGCATCAATTATTTCATTCGAATAATTTTGTTTGAAACGTAATCAGTGTTCACAGTGAAACCTGACACCATTGCCTAATTTTTACTTTTTTGCATTCTTAAAATACGATATAGATGTTTTGGAGGTTTCAACAAATGTTTGCTGTGGTTAAGACCATTAATTTCAATTATAGAAGATTCTTTTAGTAAACACAAGACTGTGCAATACCGCATAGAGGTCAAGCGTGATTTAGAAAAACGACGAGACATCAAATTGAATGAGTTAACATTTTGCCAGATACAACAGGTACGGAACGGGGGCTTGATTGTAGCGGTGACCGAGATTTGTTTGTGGCGTTATTGCACGCTGCACATTCGAAAAATGACATAATTTGAAATTGCGCAATTCATATAAAAAGTTGATGATACCTCCCTTTAGAACAGGACGTTCTTGCTCTTCACTTGCAATCGCGGAGGGGATCATGTAACGACGATTATGAACTCTTGGTTAATTTGTCGTATTTACTATGTTGCACAAATGTGTTGCAACGTTGCTGCGGCCATGATGAAAAATGCCGCAGATCATTAGTTTAATTACGATCAACGAGATTTAAACGTCAGTTGTCATTCGTGTTAATTCGATTAAGTTCGCTTTAATTGAAATGTTTGTACAGATTGACTGACTGACCGCTGCTTTCTCCCACTCTTTCGGTCAGTCGGTAAACCTCGCTTAGTTATTTAGTAGATCTTCTTAATAATGGCGGAAATCTTTTGTAGTCGTACGTTTTTGTGGCGAGAATTTTCTAGAGATTTCTTTTTGTCACCTCATGCAACTATCCCCAATCCCCAATCAAGAGCTTTGCCTTATACTGGGGACAAATGTCCACACCACAAGTTGAAGTTCAACGTCTTTTATGTGAGACAACGCAGAAATTAGGGTGGGAATTGATGACTAGTCGTGTGGAGGTCTTTCAGCACTTAAGATAATCAAGAGTGTCAGCGTTAAATTGTGAAAAATTGCATGTAAAATTATGTTGAAATTGTTATCGTATACATGAATTTCAGAATAAAACTTTAAATCAAATCTGAGGGGTTATTTGGAAGAAAAATGTGCGTTGAAGATTGAAGGGATAGGAGAGAATCAACTAGGCTCGGGTAGATATGATAAAAATGGATATAATTTTAAAGAAATGATTAGATTTATCATTTTTGAAAATTTTGCTGGAGATGTCAGGAAACATTTGACAACATTTATTTAAATTTTACTGAAGTGAAAGAATAATTTAATATTGTGTTGTGTTAGAGAGTCCGAAAATTGATTTCAGAATAAAATTTGACTTGGTTTGGTTCGGCTTTTGAACGGCTGAATTTAACCGAGACCGAGACCAGGCATTTTTCGATTAGGAATGCACCAATACAAGATTGGCAATAACTATTTTTCTTTACCAGCCCATATCATGCAGAAGAATACATAGGTTTTAACTCGCTCTTGGCTCCAAACCATAAATCCTCGGCCAGATTTTTCTTTTTTGATAGAGTTTGATCTCAGTTGATTCTAGTCTCTGCTATTTACTATTTATTAGCTATATGGAACCAATGGCAATATCTTCAGAATAACGGCACAGCTTGCTTTTAAGCGTAATACTATCATTACACCAAACGTTGGAGACATTTCATTTGCTTGAACCTACGTAAACTGTCTGAGCTAACCAATTTGAAATCTCTATATTTGTATCTATTGATCGGGCTTGCTAAATTGATAAATTTATATGCAATATTTTAAAACGGATCTGGCAATGGAATCATTTCCTTCTGGAGACGCAGAATTAATAAACATTTTATTTGTGCAAAATTTGATTTTAAGAAAATTTAAGTTAATTCCATTATTTGTACTGGGGGATCTGAAAGGGCGTAATTATGCGGTGATTTTTTCAAACTTGGCTTAGTATCACATGATCATCGAAATCCAGTCAACAATTGTGAAAGAAACATTGATTGCCATCATGTGAAGGATGCCACAGAGGAAAGAATAGAGCTGTCAAGACGAAATGATTGTACTCTATTCAAATTACATGACCTATTGAATTCGATAAAGTTATCGTTCCGAAAGATTATGACTTCAGTTGCCTTCAAGCTGCTACAACAGGGACAAGAATAAAGCCGATTATGTTGTTGGAGATGTAAGTGGCGTTATCTTGCTTTGGACAAATCCCAATGTACTAATTTGACTATAATATTGATACAGGGTTGTCATATAACAATTGTACAAGAGTGTGGTAAAGAATATTTTTTTTGACATTATGGCAGGCCGAAGACTATTGCATATTTTGGGGTGAATTGAAATTCAGTCAATTTCACACCAAAACTAAATGCATTTTTAATGGAGTCTAATTCAAATTTAGTGAAATCGCTCATTACTTATTCCTTTTTATGATTTGTGCATAATAGTTAATCTTATTTAGCAACAACGACAACTGCTATTCCATTTTTCTGTATTTAATCGGCAATTAATGAGCTGTTTTGCATAATTGTGTCGCAACATAACTACAAAACTCTACTGCAATCAAATGTCAAATTGTCACATATAACGAACATTGATAATACCCCAATTTATGCTAAACTGAATAACAAATTTCACAAAACAATAATTTATGTTCACATTTAAGTCCAAATAAGATTCAACTTAAAATTAAATTAAAAATCGCATAAAATAAAGAGAAGCGTCAGTGCGATAACCCTGAGGCGATCAAATGCTAGTGGTACCCTGCTTTATCTCTCTCAAATTGTATAGGAGCATGTGAAATCGCTATGAATTAAATTGTAAATAGAAATGTATTGTTTGCACAACAAATTATCATAATCATATTATAATTTCCATTCATATTTTGTTCTATTCCCACCAATATCAACTAGAAATCGTCATTTGAGACTGGTACCTCACAAACATCATTCGATGAACAAACGGACGGTCATCATAATGGATTCTAATTTACATATAAATTGGGTTATTAGGTTTTAGCCTGAGGTTTAGGTTAGCCCATCATCATGGCTATTGTCAATAATAAAGACCATTTCCACCGGGGCTAAATGGAATATGGAGTTTTGTTGGGTTGTGCGCGAATGTACAAGTCTACATGCATGCATATTTGTGCTAATAAAAATTTGTTGATTTGCGTATGTAAATTAGTTTTCAGTTCATTAATTATCGCTGCAATGGAAGATTTACATATAAGTATCTATCTATTAGTGGATATGCTAATTATAGCTTGCAAATTTTCTTATTTGATTAATTGAATTTTAGCAACAGCTTTGTAGATAGATCGTCGTTAATTAGCGATTTTACTAACCCTCTAATAAATAAAATTAAACAAATTTATACAGAAATCTCTACGCCAATATCAATTGGATTGGAAAACTTTCTCTTTCTGAATGGGTGATTTGAAATTCTCCTGAATTTAGCTCAGCATTATTATAATCCGAATCGTTCGCATTATTCAAATAAGTCTAACAACGACTTGTTATTAAATACAAGCTGCTCTTCAAATCTCACTGTTTTGATGGAGAAGGAGTGAATGGTAGAGAAAACAAATTTATAAGTTTTGTGAAGCTGCTATCGAAAAAATAACATAAACTTGGCCCCAATGCGGCGGCGAAAAATGTTGCAAATTTCTGAATTGAGTGTAGAAAAGTTTCCAACCTTTTCCGCAAGGGACGGAGACATACAAATATTAGTATTTATTATATGTGATATTACTTTACTATGCGTAATACTTACACTGAAAAAAAAACTAAAATTTGTTGTCCTGGGATTATTAATGGAGTCTACAAAATTGTTTCCGTGGGCCCGCTTCAGTTTCTAAGATTTTACGCAAACGAAATTTCGAAAACCTAATTATGGTAAAAACAAAACATCTATTGTGCTGTACTGAAATTGGCTGTCAGGGGAATGTACTATCACGAAATCCAAAAATGAAGTGGGACGTACTTTGTTGGATGAAACATTTTTGTGGAAACTGCTACTTAGATGGTACGACCATCTCTATGGTGAGATATTCGCTGTAAAAACTTAGAAAAATGACGGTGGCGTTGTGCTAAAAAATACAATTTTGGAAATCTTTTTCGAGATATCTTCGGAACAAGAACCAACGCTGAGTAGCTAAAGGTAGTTTTGAAAACCGAAAATCTTAAAAAACTACCGTTTAAACTTTAATTCCAAACAAATATTGAAATTTTTCAAATTTTATCG
The DNA here is from genome assembly GCA_019455685.1 of Philornis downsi. Classification (NCBI taxonomy): domain Eukaryota; kingdom Metazoa; phylum Arthropoda; class Insecta; order Diptera; family Muscidae; genus Philornis; species Philornis downsi. Next base: position 6,709,662 of record JAHXMU010000014.1, read on the forward strand.
CCTAATAGTAGTGTTGAAAAAACAACAATAACAATACTTAAAAAGTGTCAATGACAGATATACCTACAATCTTTTAAAATCTGTACAAATAGAACTTTAAGAACAATTGTATACAATCCAAAATTCGCCATAACTAAAGTTATTCAAAATTCGGTCTCAAACTGATGGCAAACAAAAAAATGTTGGGCTGTATAATCGATAATTTGAAGATCACAAGAGCTCCGAACGCTTTGCCATGCGAACGACAAAAAAAAAAACATCTCAGCCATGCTAATGATGATTTCATATGATTTTCGACATTGATTGATTCAAGCACTTCAATTATCGGCGGTGGAGCACAATCCCGTGGCGTCATGTTTCTTTGGATTTCGTTTAGCTCAGGACGAATTTCGTGAATATCATATCAGAAAAAAAATGTTGTATGGGAACTAATATTGTGAAAGCATCATGTAACTTATGTCGATATTGGGGCACGCTTTTGGCTTTATTTGCATTTTCGTATATTTAATACATCTTATACATTTAACTATCAAAAGAAGCTTTCGCTGGGGTTGCCGCATAATTTGACAATTCTTCAAAATAGAATGATCATATCCAGTTAAAAGAAGATTTCTATAAGATCTCGATTGGTGACGAATTAAATCAAACAGAAGCTGTTCACATGAAGCACTTCGAAGCAAATGGTGGTTGAACAACGGGAAATTGTAATGTACCTATAGAATATATAACAGTCAATTCTTTATGCAGATTATTTTGAAAAATAATAAAGCCAGTAAAGTGATGGTAAATATTTGTGTATATTAAGCGCTGTAAATATCCACTTAAGTTATAAAATCTTCAGTAATATCTATAAGTTTGCCACAAAAACTCTCTTCATCTTTATTTAGATGAATAAGACTGTGCAACGTATCCATTTACTGTTACAGCCCCAATAGCTGTCACAGTTTTAAGGCTTTTCTGTCTTTTTCCCCCCCAACATTTATGCATTTTCTTTAATGCCATAAAAAATACACCGTTATATAATAACGGGCGAACACTTACAAATCAACTCTTGAGACTCGCTTAGACCATTGACAGAAACGAGTTCCATTAAAAACCTGCAATAGTCGTACTTTTTTTTGCTTCGTTGTTGCGGTTTGTTGTTGCCATATTTTGCAACGTCACTCGCTTAACATTTAGCCAAGGATTTTTGTGGTATTACCATCAGTTGTTGATGCTCAACGGTGGACCACTTGTCCCAAGAAGGCATCACCACAACAACAACGGCAGCAACAAAAAATTAAATAATCAATATTGCAGCATCAGGTTTACACACTTATGCGCATTTTTTTGCGGTCTTCAGCTTCTGAGGCTGCTGCATTGGACTCGTGCTTAACGGACAATGACTTTTTCTAAAAAGAAATTGTTTCACAAACCTGTTCTTTTGCAAGCAGTACAAGAAGATGGATGAAGGATACATTGTGGATACGTTATAAAGAGATATTCGTATCTCTGTAGGAAGTACTTGAAAATGTTGAACTTTTATAAAAGGATTGTTGTGGGGTGTTTTTTTCTTTTATGTCTTTATATTCTTGTTTGTTTGCAACGTTTCTTTTTTCTTTTTTTGCTGACTTTCATGGAAACACTTGAGTGGCAGATTATGATAGGGCACAAATGCACAATTGTTGAGGTTGAAACATGCAGATCTAACGATTAATAAATCGACATGTTCAACTTGGCCTCCAGTGCTAAGAGCACAATAGATGACTTTGTAATGTGGCTAAATTGCTGGTTATTGGGGTGATTGAGTTTAATCAATCACTTTTGTATGACATGTCTGTGCGCACGTACAGTGCCGAGCGCCAAAGCATTTTATATTTGTACTTCGTATACTTCTGAACGCGCAATAATAGTGATAAATAACAAAGGAGATTAAAACAAGATTTTTTCAATTTATTCCTTGACAAAATGTTATCTAATGTCACACCAACAGCAACGAATTTAAGGGAAAAGACGAAAAATATACAAAACAAAAGAAACTTTTCTGTACTGAATTTTGCAACCGCGTTTTTTAAATTACTTCATTATAATATTATTATATACGTATAATTTATACATTAATGACAAAATTTACAATTCAGTTTAGATTTTGTTGCTTTTGTTTATTATATTATACACAGGAAATATAAACGTACACATTTTTGCTTCCCACTGTGTCATGGGTATAAGAAGAAAGAAGATTAAAACGTTATTTTAACATTTCGGTGGTGACATACATACATGGTCTTATGACCACAATATTTACCTCAAACTACCAACTTTATATATTGATAAAAAAAAATAAGCAGGATAAATTGTAATACGATCTACACAGCTTTCGTTGTAAGATCTACAGAGATCACAACGACAAAGCCTGATAAAAAGCATCCAATTGTTTCTCAAATTTCATTGCATTGTCTTCTTGAAATCCCATATTGCTTACATTCATATCTTTGAATTTGGACACAAAAAACCGGGTTATGATATCGCAATAGCGAACAATATTAACTGTTATTGCCTGACGACGCCTTCGTATTCGAAAAGAATATCCCGATAAATAATTCAGCTCAAAATCGCTAACAAACAACGGCATATTGTAGATGCCTTCATTCCTCAATAAACATTTGTATGTTTTCTAAACGTCAAAAGCGATAAATTTTAATTGTAATTGAGGAAGCCCTCAAGATGAAGATAAGTATAATCGGCACAGATGATTTTATTTGAAAAATCAACATCCACTTGCTGTTGTATCATGCATTGTTCTTTAGTGCAGTGCTCCATTTTTAATAGCCCTGAACTTTTAGTTGTCAAGCTGTCTTTTTATTTAACATCATCACTTTACCGCACAAATGTCACAAAATGTAGATACTCGTATTGCATGAATTTAGAATCTGATAAAACCAATAAAATATAAAGTCGTCAGTGATGTAGACATATTTGTGTGTGGAAATCATCAATTATTCGCTATGTTGTTAGTAAACATGTAAACATGATATAAAATATCACCATGAAAGACACGAGTGTCATCTCTATAAGTTTTGGAAACTGGTAACACCATTAATTGACAATTCACTTGACATTTTTTATGATGGAAAAACATTGACCGATCAGTAATTTCTCAATTTGTCTATGTTGACCTTAGCATGCAACACCACCAAAGGAGAATGTGGTTTTTGAGGTTGGTTATCCAAATAATGTAGGCAATTGACAATTTTTCGACATGTTGTTAAAGCGCAAGTTGTTTTAACGCTAAACGTCAATGGCAGATCTAAATTCTGCAAATTTATTGTGAGATTATTATTGACCTTAAAGTAAAAACTTGATTTGCAATATTGAAAGATTTAAAATATGCAATTGGCTATTGGCTGGCTGGTTTCTAACGTTTGACAATCTTTTATGGTGAACAGCATATTTAGACCAAAAGCCAGGCTATTAATCATTGTACACTTATTGACCTTAACATGTTAACATTGCGATTGCTACTAGAATCTATAAACATGACCAAAGAAATTGTACTGGGTAATAACATTTCATATTCAAGAATTTGATCACTTTGCGGTGATAAAAATGTATGCGTTTGCAAAGCACATATGAAATAAAAATTATGGTTATACAATGTTGTTTGTCCCAAATAGTAATTTTATAAACACAGTTAGTTTTATTTTACCTTTATTTCGAGGAATATGCAGTTAAATTATTAATTATTCATAATTAAATTTTAAATTTTAAGTTCTAAATTCAAAAGCAATTAAATTTTGTGCTTGTTGAATATTTTGAAAACAGCAGCGGAATCTTTACAATCGGATCCTTTGACAAAATGTAATAATATTTTGTCAGGCTCTCCTATCTGCAAGTCTTAGTGTAATTTTTATAAATTTATTGAATGTGATAGGTTTTCGTCTCAATTATGGCATTTACTTTTATCAATCTGTTTGAATACTAAAAGACCACTGTCGTTTCAATATGAGTTGAGTATGTTCAAATATGTTATTCAGAGTTTATTAAATCAGAAAGCATTGCTGGAAATTATTTATTCATTTAATTTTGGGGTTACCCAATGCAACTTTAGCACATTGTTCTGTGCGTATGGGGAGGTTTTTAAAATAGTTCGATAAGGATACAGTAGGTGGCGCACATGTCATTGTAATCAATTAGAGTTACCCATGAATTACGCATTACGATAGACTATCAATCGTCTATAGAACGATCTCCTCAACGTACTTAAGGACACGAAATGAGTAGGTAAACATAATCGAAATAAGTATACCAAAACTGTTCAATACTAGTAAATTTTTACTTGAAACGAATAAATGAAACCTACATTTTACCTGATTTTTGAGTACGTACTTAAAACAAGTACGCAAATTTTCTTACTTATTTTGATCAATCAATCAATTTTGCTCAATTTGAGTTCATTTTAACTTAAAATTAGTTCACTTTTTTCTTAAGGTACGCTGATAAAATTGACATCATTGGACGAAAATTGCGAGATATTACTGCAGCTTTTTCAAGAAGGATACCCATTTGGGAACGTATGTTAACAATAATATTAAAGTTGTAGACGATTTCATATGTCGCGTCAGTATATCGCCAATAAAATGAAATGGGAAGAAGAGTATCGCCTTTAAACTGCTGCTATTATGGACTACGCTAGCATTTTAATGACAAGCCCCTCTCAGTGAACAAAAATTCAATTGCAGCAGACACTAGTCCTGCCTGTTCTATTGTACAGGGCAATATCTAGGTTATACTACAAGCGAACGAATCCGTTCAAGCAGTCTTTAAGAGAAAAGGGGCATTATTAGGTTTCATTTTATTACAATCATGCTGTGCCAGCATTTTCTTTGAAATATCCGCAAAAAATGTTGTTCAACTTTTCGTTTTTTTTAAATCACGTCATCGTTATCCATTAATTATCTTGTGTCCACAATCTTAAGGTGTCAGTCTGTCTATCAGTCAGTCAGTCAATTTATTCTCAACTAAACTAGTTTAAGAGTGCCTATAAAATATCGCTAGACTTATATAATTCTTACTAACTGTCATTAAAGTAATAATACAGAAAAATGCGCATAGAATGGGAAAAATATGAGCAACTTCTCATTAATTATTCAAAAAACATACGCGATTGCTATGACGCCGCGAACAAAACGTGGCTTGTGTTGACGCCGTCAGTCTGTAATTTGGCTGGACAGAATCACAAATCAATTGTTTAGCACAAAATGCGTTGTTTGGAATTCATATTATTTACATTTCTATATTTCTATAAAATGCAATCAACATAATTGTATTATTTACTTTATCCAAAAACGGTTTATTTATGTATAATATTTTAACAACTATGATAAAAGTTTTTTTTTGTGAAATTCACAAGTGGAAAATGTATTTTGATATGGCAAATTTAAGAACTGGGAAATATGATGTTTCATGGAATATCAATACTTGCCAAAATATCAATTTCATTGGTAAGTGATTTCGAAACAGATTTCATAATCGCTGATAATCGATAGCGGCATTTTGGTACATAAAATAACACATTTCTGATCATCATTATGTGTTAATTTATTTTGTTTTTTGTCATGAATTATATGATCTTTTAAGAAAATTCCAAGGATAATATTTCTTGCATTTTTTCTAAGCAATACTTTTCCTTTCATGTAAACTTTGATTATTTTGTTTTCAAATTTGTTTAGGTTTTTAACCTCATCTGCAGGATGAAGGCTTTTGTGGAAATGGCCTTTGATTTTCGCTGGCGTTAATCCAAACACCATTTAAGCCTTTTTGCCGCAAAAATTAGAGCTTCTAAATCATTTTCAAGTGCAATCACTTGCCTCCAAAAGAACATGACAATCTCTTTTATATTAACAAGATTGATACTTCGTTCATTCCTCATTGTAACTTAATGAATAAAAATCATTATATTTGTAATCTATGACGTTTCTAACGATGGTCTTCTCTAATTCCTTCTTTTCGTATTACTCTCAGGGTGTTTTAAAGAGCCCCTTTGGCTGATTTAAAGTGTGTACGATGTAAACTGGCATCGTTACTTTTATTTCCATTTTATAAATATTTGACTGGTTGTCGTCGTGCTATCGTAATGCGCCTCAAGTGAGGTCTTCATAACTGGATTGACGTGTATCGTTTTGAAATTACATTACAAGATCAATGTCAAGTTTAAGACGATAGCAACATAAAAACACAACCCAGCAGAAGTTTTGGTGACCAGTGTGGTAATTAGATTAATTTGGACATGTTTTGTTATAGCTGTTACAATTTTGATAAAGAAAAACTTTAGTTTGATATGTGCAAATGTTTCAAAAATATTTTATTGAAAGAATAGAGACTTAAGATCAATCCTAACGTAGGGTTCATCACAAAAGTCACTTTACATATGGAAAAGGGGGTGAAAGTAGAGTTTTTTCAAAGAGAACTGAATACACGTTTGCTATATATAAAAATGATGGAATAGAGCAGTTTTTTAAAGAAATAAATTTATCAGAAAACATTTCATATGTGAGATATATGGTAACAAGATCGTCCTTAGCGAATGTCACGTTTATGAAAATTACTTGCACTCTACCTCTAGTTCAGTAGCTGTATGACGGAATGACTGTTTGTATGCCTTTATGCTTCGGAAAGAATCTTATATTATTACTTTTTAGGCGTTTGAAATGTTTTCTAGATTTGTTCAGTTATTGCGCAAAAGGTGAAAAATTACATTAATTGAAATGAAAAGAATTTATTCGTCTGCAAACATGACACTCAGTATGTGGAAACCTTGTTCTAGGTCTGGACGTATTGTGATGGACACATGATGCGAATATGCAATTTAACGGATAAGGATTTAAAGAGTTTTAAAAACATTTATAGACGTCTATATAAAAGAAATATAAAGAAATATAATAAAAATGCATCTGATTGATATCAATGGATAATTTTTCACAAAAAAAAAATTGCTATCTTTTATAAAAAAAGTGACTGAAAAAAGAATTTTGTTACAATTAGACGGTAATTATTCTCAGAGTGAAGTGCTTGAAAGTACATTTGTTATATAGAAGATTGGGTCGCTTAGGAGCGTCTCCAAAGATTCATTTTTAAAAGCTACATAAAATATTGTACCAGACAGTTTCTAATTTCTTATCAAAAGTTAAAGAAGGCATAATATCTGAAAAAAATATTATGAAATGACAATTTTGGAATGCCTAGCAGCAACTCACCTAGAAAAATTACAGAAATAGAGGAAGGATTAAAAGGATTTTTTGTAAAATTTATCATTGCAACAAAATTTTGATTTATACATATGATTTATTTTTATATATAACATCTGTTAAGCCAATCAATCTAATGTCCTTTTTCAAAGGACATTTTTTTTATAAAATGCTAAAATAAATAAATAATAAAAAATAAATAAAACATTTTATAGTATAATATTCTTTTCCTATAAGACATAGACTTGTCAGCATTACATAAGTTTATGGATTCTCTCATAAACTTCTAAAATAAAATGACAATAGTAATAAAAATTGAATCAGACGAAAATATCTCAAGTTTCATGTGGAAGGATGAAGTATTAAAAAAACTTCTTTATATGTTGCATACGAGTATGTATCAGAATAGACTCCTCGATATGTTAATGATATGTTATATCAAAAGTTGTAAAAAAACGACCTTTAATAAAGACCTTAAGGTTCTTCCATAAAAATAACGGGAGAAGGGGATATTTTTCAAAGCTATATGAAATAAGGTTTCGAAATACAGTTTTTACTAGAATTCAAATCGCTGCATAGTATTTAAAATAATTTTGTGTCAAAAAATTCCTTTGAGAATCAAAATATTTTGTAAACTATGAAAAAGTAATTTCCTGAGAAGTAATTCAATTTTTTTTAATGGCGCGGGCCACCGAAGTGCGACTTTAGGCAGATTTAAAAATTTCGACTTTAAAAATTTGTGTGAATTTGATAAAAGTTAAACCTAATAAAAAAAATTTTAAAGTGTTTAAAATATACGAAGTTTTTTAAGTTTTTAAGAATTTCTTTAATTTTTAACTTTCAGCCTAAATTTCTAAAATCTTCAATTTTACACTTTTCTAAATTTGAAATACAAAATCCTTTTTTTCTTCTATAGTTTTTTATTTTTCTTTCAACAAAAACTTACCTTAAAATGTGCACTTGTTTTTTCTAACGTTGACTTCAGCAAAATATATGCGTTACTTTGTTTTCGTTTTACTTAAAGCGACAAAATCTTTGTGTTTGCTTTTTAATACAAAGATTTGTTGTTTCTATTTAGGAAAAATATCACAAGAGTTTCTCTTTAAAAAAAGCACCACAGATTCGTTCTATAGACTTTTTTTCTTTGCACAACAAACAGTATTCACACTACTGTTCCTTTTTTAAACACTTTGTTTAGAGAGGAATATCAAATGTCTTTTAGAGCTGGAGTTGGTGTTGTGTATGATTTATTATTGAAGTTGTTGAGATTTGCGGCCGTTGCGATGCGTTGCGTTGCACTGCGGTCAGTAACAGAAATCACTTTGAATTGCTGCAGTGATGCTCAACTGCTTTTATATCCCTTTCAGTGGTGAATAAAGAACAAATTTATTTTTTCTTTTATGCGATATTCTGCTGCTGCTTTTGCTGTCGCTGTGGTTGTCGTCTCCTGCGTCGTAGACGATAGTCGATGATGATAGTGTAGTGTTGTTCTTGTTGTACGTGTATGCGTTTGTTTGGGTTATCTGTTAGGTTTACATTTCAGTCTCTCTCGCGTTGAGTTTTAATGTTTCGCTAATGGTGGCTTAGTAGTAGAACCTGACGAATGATGTTTATTCCCAGTGGGTGTGTGTTGGTTGTTTTGCTAACAGACAATGATGTTCTTTTTATGCTGTAGTGTTATCTCACTGTAGTATGTGTGTGTTTATGTTATGGCCACTGTTAATCTCTTCAGTCCGTTTATTTGAGTTTGAATGTGAGTTCATTTATTGATCATGCCCACTTAACAGAGTTTATCAACTTGTGCACATCAACAAAACATGTTTATGTATAAGTGTGTAAGTTTTGTCGATTGATTTTATATTTGTGTTCTCTCGCAGTGGCAGGTTTTCCTTTTTGTAATTCAATTTCTAACGTGTGTTTTTTACTTCGCCGGAGCTTAGATTAAAAGACCGGTAACGAGCATACTGACATTCACTACTAGAGAATGTGGTGAATTTTTTTCATTGTTGATCGTTTTGTGATAATCTGTTAATGTCTTTCCTCATATACAAGTAAATGAAACACAACAAACAAAAACATTTATATTTATGTATTCCATAAAAAAATTGAAAAAATCTGAAGCAGTAGCATAATGTGTAAAAGTCTCACAGAAAATGCAAGATACTAGACAGCAGAAAAATTCCTTTTCATAAATTCCTTTATAAAAAATTATATATTTTTCTGTTTTATAAACACGATATATATACATATATATTTACTACTCTTTCTTATATTTTTCGAAAAAAATGTGAAGAATTTTTCATTATATTTAAATTTCAGTCAAAAAATTTAAAAATTCGTTTTTCTGTTTTATTCTGTTATACTTGTTTTTACAAATCGGACAAATAGCATAAATCTAACTAAATTTTAAAAAATTCATAAAAAGTTTTTCACTCTAAATATCGTATAAAAAATTATTTATAAGTAGGAATATCAGAAATCGGTTAAATGGTAAATATAATGCTGTTTATTTCCTGTAATGCCCATAATGGTGCGTTTTTATCATATTTGTGAAAATATAAGCGTTAACATTACTATTTGTTGACATATATAAAGCATTTCAACACCGTCAAGTTATGAGAAATTGCCAATAACAAAAAAAAAAGTAAAAAACAAAAGAAAAAAAATCAAGAAATCTGCGTGTTTTGGAGAAAACCAAATTCCCTGGAAACGCTTCATGTTATTCTCTGAAAATCTAGAAATGTTTTTTTTCCTAAAACTTCTTTAAATTATTTGTCAAATTATTATACTTATCAAAGCATGAAAAAAAAAATCAACATCAGAATGGCATTTTTGCTATTTTGCAACATTTTTCTAATTCTACTTTTACTCGGTTCTACATTCTCTGGGTCAGTTTTTGTTTTGATTTTTTTATCATGTATAAAGCGCTTCAACAACGCAAATAAAGGGGAAATTATCAATAACGAAAGAAAAATATGACAGCCGAAATCTGACCTTTTGTGTGTGTGTTTTTGTTTTTTTTTTTTTTTTTTTGGGAGAAAGTCAAATTCTCTGGAAATGCTTCAAGCTATTCTCTGAAATTCTAGAAACGTTCATTAAATCTAGAATTTCTATAAATTATTTAATTGGGAAGTATAATAAAATGGAACATTTATCAAAGCATGAACCAAAATCAACATCAGAATTCCATTTTTGCTGTTTTGCAATATTGTTTTAATTCTTTCTAATGCAATTCAAGTTATTCTCTGAAATTTTAGAAATGTTAGTTTTTTTTCCTAGAATTTCTTTAAATCATTTAATAGGGAAACGTAATAAAATGGAACATTTATCAGAATCAGAATTCCATTTTTGCTATTTTGCAATATTTTTCTAATTCTACTTTTAGCCGATTCAACATTCTCTCGGTCATCTTTTGTTTTGAGTTTTTTAGCATCACCAGAAGCATTCATAAGAAAATCATTTTTCATTCATTATACAGTTTGGCATCACGACATTTAATGGAATAATGATAAGACCTTTTCAAAATTTAAAGTATTCCATTTCAATAATTGAAAGTATTAATTTATTACATTCTATGATCGTCTTGACTTTCTAATTCTATTCGCTTCTATTCATTATTGTTAATTGTTATTGAAAGCAAATAATCGTGAAAACTAAATATTTATAAATACAAATAATTTGGCCATTAAAGTAAACTTCCAAACTTTTTTGTTAAAAGTTCCATTTTCGTTATGAATGCTTAATAAAAATATACATCTTTCAAGAAGTCAGCTGTCAAGAAGTCATACTGTAAACTTTTTGGGATTGTTTAGTGAAAGAAGTTTATAGATGAAATGCATTTTCGAAATGCTTTTAAACACTCTAATTCAATAACTACTTTTGCGTTTAGTTGGCATCGCTTTTGTATTTTTCCAATTAATTTAAAAGGACTTTATGATAAATTTCATGTTCTTCAATTTTGGCTGTAAAAGCACCGCTTTCATAAAACATTCAAAATCGTACACGGACGAGTCGTTTTCAAAAATCAATGCTGCCATATTCAAAATAAAAACTCTTCAAAACGAATGTTTATGTACGAATTATTAAGACGAAGACAAATACTTGTTCGTTTGCCTGTCGAACGAATTGATTGATTCGTTTTATGGAAAGATTTAAGAATAATTAAAGAAATGCATCAAAAACTGTTTTTAGGAATTTTACTAAATGCCTATTTACGGCATTCCAAAATTGCAATCTTGTTAACATTTCTGGAAAGTTTCTGTGAGATATCTAATTATTGATAATTTAATTCAGGTCAAAGCATGCAATCTGGATAAATTGTAATACAAAAATCTTGTTTTCTAAAAAATAATCTAGAAGTTCTAGAAGTTGGATATAAAAAAGTTATAAAAAAATAACAAAGACGACAAAATAAGTGAATAAGCAACATAAGCAAAATAAGTGCACAAGAGCTGATCTTTTTCCGATTTCGTTGCTTCATACCACAAAAACTGAAGCTAATCTTGGGAAACTAATAAAGGTTTTTAATTTTTTACGTATCTGAGGCACTTATTTATTCCTCAGTGTAATCGATTAATTTGTTACCTCAAAGTACAGTCGCTTAATATAACGAGATTTCAACATTAAATGTGGTTTATATACAGCGAAGTTTAGCGAGTCCATTTGAATCATTTCCAATATGATTTATCTCTAATGGAATTGTGTCTTGTGGAGACGATAAAATTAAACTTGGATAGTCCGTTTATGTAGGAGCTATATCCAAACATGAACCAATAATATTTATTTCCAGTAGGATTGGTGCGCAATGAAACCAAAATTAATTTGGAAAATTTATAATAGTTAAATTTGAACGAAATATCTAACTATGACTCTGGTCCAGCTGAATCATATATACTTAATATATTCGCATTTTCATAAAAACTGCGGCTTTTGGAAGCCATAGAAACAAGCTTTGGCTATGTCGAAACATGGAATGACGATTAAAACCAGGTATATCCAAAATTTAATTAAAATGTTACCAAAACTGTAGATTCGGTAACCGATTATACAATCTAGGTATGGACATCTAATTTGTTTGGGGGCCATATCAAAACATTGGCCAATATCGCTTAGTTCGTATAGGAATAGTCCTTGGAAATTGATTTGTTTAGAGTTTGTTTTATTGCGACTGCAAGAATACATGAAACTCTCCACATCGAATCAGAAATTTAAAAACTTGAAAAAAAAAACAATCCTAATGCAGAACTGAGGAATTGTAGTAAATTTGTATACTTCTTACACAAATAACTCTTAAGAATCAGTCGTATTCAATTTTCAAATCAGATTTTCCTTTGGTTATTTGCGTATTAGAAAGAGAAAATAGGCACATTTTGGCTTTTATTACAAAAACTTCAAAGGACGACATCACTTTTAGCTTAAAAGCAAGATGAATGAAAATCTAAAATTTTAAATTTTTATCGCAAGTACACTTAGGAAAGGGAAAAACTTTAGGCTAAGCGACCAATTTGGTTATTTGAGCTGAGGGATGCCGCCGAAGAAGAATTTAATAAATTATACAACTCGTCCGATACAGTTGCTGGTTCGATTCCCACCTGGGGTCATTGAAATTTCTAAATAACCAAAATAATTTCAAAAAGCCCCTCACAAAATATAGGGGCATAACAGTAGTTTTCATTGCCGTCCTGTGAACGAACTTTGCAGCAAAGAAAGCACATAAGAAAAGGAAAGGAGTTATCTAACCATTTACGAAATGATTTTTTAAACAACCAAAAATGTAACATTCGATTGAGTGAGCTCATATGGAGCAAATATTTAAATTTTCTACTCTCACTGTATGAGTTGTAGTACTACAACAAACTTAGATTTTTATTTTGTTGAATTTTCATTGGAATGTCTTTTTTTAAAGAACTGAACATTTTCATGGACAGCTGTTCAAAATACTGACGCCTATTTAATAATAGCAATATATACATCAAACAAAATGAACGGAATATACTTATGGCGGATTTGTACTTTTTTGTTTTTCGCATCATTTACACGAGACATCTTTGTAAATTGAAATAATTTTGTAATTTTTTATTCGTCTCAAAAAGTCGACTAGCAAAGGCGAAACCCGAAATAACATTTTGAAAATTAAATGCCCTTTAAAATTCTATGTTCCTTAAATGAGTAAAAATAATATGCTGAGTTTAAATTTGAATTTTATTTATGTCTTAACATTTTTGTTATCCGTAACTATTACTTTTGGATACACATTCCTTAAAATTGGGGCAAAGGAAAAAGTCGTTAATGATTGTATTTCGCAAGAATTTATCATTGGCCTAAAATGCTAAAAAAGCATTTTAAATTCCTAGTTTGTGACCTCAAACTAATTTTAATAAAGATGCCAAAAATGAATGTGGAATTTTAAGATTGATGAAATGAATAATTTTAATTTTAACTCAAGAATTCTGTTGATGTTTTATAGTTTTCTAACGGCGTTTAGTGCTTCTTTCCATGGAAAAAATGAAATACTTTTGACGACCTAAATTCTTTTTATTAAGTTTATATACTTGAAACATATGGATCTAACTGGTTTGCTGTCAACAAAAGCAGCTAAAATTAGAGATTTTAAGCGGGAGTGATTTAACATAAAAACTGATTTTGATGTTCCAAAAGCTCAATTCCTTATTAAATTTTTTGAATTAGTATTGGTCGTGTAAAAGAGATAATTTAGAATTAAATAAGAAAAAATATGAACAGGCTGGCAGACAGAATAACCGTCATCACTATAATAAGCATAGACAAACTCTGGGTTGATCGGTATAAATCTAGTCGGTTCTGTTACCTATAAATTCATGAGATACACAGCAGTTATGCGATGATAAGCGCATGCGATTATCGTTCCCATTATCGTTCTTTCAATTCTTGATACAGCCACCTACGAATATTTAAACGGCGGTCAGCACGATGTGTCCAACGAACGCTTCCAGAAATCGATATGCCTGATAATTATTTCTCAAACTGTGACGTTTGAAATCGTCAGTTAATTGTAGGTCACTTTGAGTGAGTGTAAAAACAGACTGCGTATAAGCTCACTGAAATTAAGAAGCTCTATCATATGTCATTCAAGAGATTTAAGAGAATTTGTTTTTTGTTTTTATACATAAGAATACTAAATCAATATGCACACCGGCTCCGGCCTGAAAGGGGCTCAAAATTTGCGCAAAAAAAAATGTGTCTATAAAAACAAAATTTGTAGAAAATATTGTTAAACTTTTAGATGTTTTCTTCGTTTTTCTCTTGCATTAAGTCAGACAAAATTTTAAGCCAGACAAAATTAATTTGTTGTTCTGATTGCTCTGAAAAAACCATTCCAACTCATAAACTTTGTCAAGAACTATTTTTATTTTCACTGGAAAATCGGGCCGTAAATGTGTCATGGTATACTTATATGTTAAGTAAAAGCTATAAAGTAAAAGCTCTATAAACTTTAGTTGGCATCTGATACGATTGTTTGGAATTCACACTTTTAGGTCTAAAACCACTAACTAAAGCCAGAATCCTAAAAACTAATGCCCACGAATTTATCGAAATTTCAGCTTTGGAGTAGAAAACTGGTACGAAAAGCCTAATAATGGTACTATCGGACAGACTAAATAGCTAAAGCTAAATTCCCGTAAATTGATTACACATGCAGAAAGAATGAAAAATGGCGATAAGCGGTTACGAAAAGTGGTCAGTTACTTATTAAATGATTAAATTCCGAGCTACTATTCGAATATGGATATAAGTGGAAATTAACATTCAATACTTTATGTTTTATTTAGCAAGTGCTTGTACAATAATTTAATTATTAATATATTATTATTATTATTATTATTATTATTATTAATTGTTCCAATATCACTGGTTATATTAAGCGATATAAAATACAGGGTGGCGCACCAATTGCGCTACAATAAGAAATTCAAATAACACTTTTTTGAATCAAACTTATTTTATTTATCTTTTATTTATTGTACAGAAAACTCAATTTTATTTTATATAACTAATTGGTTAAGAAGTTGATAGGCCGTAAATGATCTCCATTCAGAAATGATCAGAAAATTATTAACTGCGGCTTGAAGGGTTGAAGTCGGGATCGCCTCAATTATTGTTTTTATGAACTGCTTCAATTTAGTCAAATTCCTCGGTTTCGTTTTGTAAACCTCTTGCTTGACATTACCCCATAAAAACGACTGGTGCAGTCAGGCCAGGTGACCTTGCGACCAATGGGAAGTGGAGTTTCTGGATATTAATTTGTTTGGGAATTTTCGTTGGAGCTCCGCCATAATCCCGGTCTGGCTATGTGTGCAGTTGCTCCTTCTTGTTGGAACCAAATGCTGTTGAAAAAACTCTTCCAACATCTTTAAATAATGATCCCCATTGACATTGTGTTTGTAGCATGATTCGTGCGCTATCCTGTATTATAATTGACCAATTTATAGATGAATCGGAAGTACTAATTCCAGTTTTAAGACGAAAAAGTGATTTTTGCCACAGCTGTCATTTTTCATGTACCGAAATGGTTAGCCAGTTAAATTGCTGTTTAGAATAATATTGTAGTGTGGTTTTTTTTTGGTGGTTTCGTGGTGATATTTAAAATATCAAGATGAAAGCAAAATTTTAGGATCTTAACTCATTTGTTTAGAAGGCTCTAGATAGGACAAACTGCCCAATTCTCATGATTATTATTAAATGATTCAAAATATTACACCAAACTTTGCATTAACTTACCAATTGGAAATTATAGATATGCTAGTGTTTAGTAAAATCTGTCATTATGTGTGCCAGGTATCAGTATTGGAATTTATTTACTACAATACATTTATTAAAAACTTGCTAAAAATGCATAAAACTTACATATGTATATCTATATCACTGATTGAGCAAGCTAGCATTAACAAAAGGGAAAATTCAGAAATCCGATGTGCAAAAAAAAATGTATTGTTTTCATATCTAATAAGAACAGAATATGTTAAAAAAAACATAAAAGAACAAACCATTGATAATTTAGTGGCTTATCAATCAATGTTTTGTTGTTAGGCTAACAAGTATAATTAAATTTTGCATGCGAATCTAAGATATGACACTTGTTATCCAGACTCCGCGCATAAATAATTATCTATAAGCTGGTATTTTAGTTCTAGGAACTGGTTTTCTCTGTCCAGAATCAGATTCAGCTTATAATTATGTTCAGATTAGTCAATATTTATATTAAAATATTCCAAAAGAAAACAGTTATGTTTTGAAATTTAGTGTTTCTTGTTGCGGAGAAATTTGTGTATTTCGAAAAACTTTTGTCAAGATTGACCTACATCATTGGTTGTGAAAAATTAGCTAATAATATACGTTTTGAAGATTATGACTAATTTAGCGCGGTAACTTTACAGCGCATGTGATTGAAACTTTTCCGTCACGTAGTAATCGGTAGAAGCACGCGTTAAAAAAATATAGAAAATATCAGTTCAGGAGACTTTTTGCTGACCCATAAAGTCGTAGTTAAGAAGCAGCTTCTTATGCGACTTAAAAGGACAGATATATTCCGTTGAAGATAAAGGGACAGTATATTTGGTATTTGGGTAGTTTCGAATCTATATATATAAAAATCAATTGCTGTGCGTTAGTCTCGCTAAAGCTCGAGAACCGTTGGACCGATTTGGCTCATTTTGGTCTTAAATTATTGGTAGAGTATTCCGGAAGGTTTAAAAGGTTTTATTTGAAGTGATAGATGGCGTTGGGGATGAGATTTTTGCAATTAATTTTTTTACCACATTAACATTTTGAAGGCAAAACAACGTTTGCCGGGTCAGCTAGTTAAATATAAAAATATATGCTCATGATCAGAATCGCAAGCATGTTTTTTTTGTTTAATTTCGGAGCGACCTGTTTTCAAACGATTGTTTTAAATTTACGACAATTCACAAAATGTGTTTTTTTATTCTATTCTGGTTAGCTTTTTAATGAATTTGCGTAAAGGCTAAAACAGATCTATTCGCAACTTTGCTTAAATCTAAATTATGTTACCTGTTTTATACTGCTGGTTTAGTTATACCGACTAGAGTGAAGGGTTTGTGTGAAAACTGAATAGCTACAGAAATGAGTGATTTTGTATTAGGAGGGAAACATATATAAAATATGCGATAAATCCTAGATTGAATATACTTTTATCAGTAAATCTTCATTTCGGTCGACCAAATATAGGTATCTTTTTAGATTATATATTATTTTAAAAAGTCTGCATAAGACTAAAACAAGTAGACAAACGCAAATTTGAACAGGTGATATAAATTCGGCCGGGTCGAAGCTTTTACAATCACCACGATTGTGGCTAGCGGTCCATTGTGTCATGGACAATGTACTGACTCATTATCAGATAAGTGGGCGTGTCAAAAATACCCTCATCCTGTACATAATATATCGATTTTGCCCGTTTTCCTATTGAAATTGTTTCTTAGTATTTACCAACCATCACGCTCACAATTAGTCCCTCGAATATTTTTATGAGCTGGGATGGGTTTTGCAATATCTATCAACTAGCATATTATATAGCTTTCTAATTAAAGTATAGGGTGGCGCATCAATTGTGCTACAATAAGGAATTCAAATAACATTTTTTAATCAATACATTTCATTTATTTTTTTATTAAATTATTTTTTTTTATACAACTAATATGTTTTGAAGATGATAGACCATAAATGACCTCCATGCTCATTCACGCATATGCGACACCTGATCAGAAAATTATTCATTGGTATCGTTTTAATGGAAATCGAAAGTGGAGATTCTAAATATTAATCTGTTTGGGAATTTTCGTTGGACTTCCACCATAAACGGTTTGACTGTGTGCAGTTGCTCCATCTTGTTGGAATGAAATGCTTTCTAAACGGATATGTCTTCGGCGCAGTTCTTAGTAAAAAAAACTCTTTCAACATCTTTAAATAACGGTCCCCATTGAAATTGACATTGTCTTTGTAGCACGATTTGTGCTTCACTCTATATAAATGATATAATTGTTGCAAATGCTCATTATTCCAAAGTTGGATGCAGGTCTTGAATGACAAGTTCCTTCTTTCTGAACTGCCCAGAAAAAATTTTCCAATCGGTTGCCAGCAACATTAGTTCTAGAATAATCTCTACGGTGAAGTGTCTCCCTTCTATGTTGTCTTGCATGTATTCAGTGCATTGAAAATAGTTCCAGAAGTTGTAAACTTGTACGAAATATTTTTTCTACACATATTTCTCATTATGTGCAAAAATAAACCATTTATAAAAAATCTAAACAAAGTCGATTGTACATTCCAAAATTATGTATAAAATTCTATTCTGAAATCATACGCTGCGGGACTAGTTCGACAGAAGAGTTTTATGTTGAAGGTTTGCGGGAAAGAACTTTTTGGTTTGGGACACTCTCAAATGAAAATCATCGGTGATAGAACCAAAACTTGAACATGTTCCCGGACAATATAAACAGTTATTTAATCAATTATTTTCAACAGAATATTTTGCTGGGTAATATCGCCCAATCGTGCCAAGTGTGGTTCATAGGATGTCTCAAAAAAGCCCATTCATTAGCCCATTTTTCTGGTGAAAATTGAATTCGCGTTTTTTTTAATTATTTAATATCAGTTTACATGTTTTTTTTTTTACTAGGCCGATTTTACTCTGTTTCCAGCCTAACCTTCCTGTATATGAGACATCTTCGTATAAAATTTTAGTTTTTAAGTTTAGGTAAATTTTAATTTATAATTATCGATTTTTCGTAGCATTTTGTTTATTTATTTTGTTTAAAAAATTGCCAAATCTATTTTGTCGTATTAGATCAAAAGATATAACAAAACAAAACCAAAATACAAATCCAATACGGTAAAATTATATATGCTAAATATAACTGAATCTATCGCATCGTATAACTGGATTTGAAGCGAGATAAGATCAGATCTAGTTGCATATCTGGCATATCTCGGAATTAGTCGTTTTTAATTGAATAGAATTAGATCTACATATTTTCCTCCGGTTACTATCATAAGCTCCAGCTGACAAATGGCCATTAATAAAGCAGAAATATTTTGAAAATGTTCTTAAAACGAACCAAACTTTCACTTTTAGAACATCGACAATACTCTAATTGTGACAGAGATTTTTAGTTGATGGTGGCATCCATTTGCAAACTCTAAAAGACTGATTTGCTCTAACGTTAAATGTCATGGCTTGACATTTGAAAAAAAGAAATTCAGGCAAACAAAACCTTTTTATTCGTCCTCTGCCTGAAGTTATTCTAAATTTAGCATGAAAAGATGATATTATTTTTAAATGTTCAAAGCTATTATTGGCCATAGCCGACTTCAAATGCGTCAATTGTTCTTTCGGCTTACAATTGGAAATTCCCCTCTCCCGGCATATCACAGAGTAATGTTTTCTATATTTACGATTATAGTTGTGTAAACCTATCGTTTCAGAGAATCCTGTGCGAGCGTGTGTCTGTGTGTTTTATTAATAGAATCCCTTAAATCAGTCAGGTTTCTTTTTTTATTCTTTTCAAATGCGTCCAAGTACAACCATAAAAGTTCATACACTCGTGCACATATCGTCCGTTTAGGTTACGTGCAGATCGCTGATGGTAGGGAACCGGTTTCACTTTAACCACTGGCCGGCCAACCGGCCATCATCATCGTTATTCCTTTTGATGTTATAGCCAACATCCAAACATTCATACGTCCACCCATCCATGTGAGTGTGTAGAGTACTGAGTCAAGACGATACTCAGCCGATACGTGATTGCTTTTATTGCCAACAATTTGGATCTTCTATTTTTGTCTTCTTCAGCTTTGGTGTTCGTTGTGGCCGGCCAATGTTGTCTTCTTTGTTTGGATGGCTGTTATAATTTTTGTTCTTGTTGCTGTTTAATGGCAATATATGTTTAGTGTTGCTGTTCTTATTGCTGGGCTTGTTGCATGCAATTACAAAGAACTTGCATAGATTTTGCACTTTTTCCTTCGTTTCTGCATTGCAAGCCGGGGCACCGGGCAACCGACTCCAGTATTTAGTTAGAGTTGCAGGCAGAGCGGACGATAGGCACGGGACCAAGTACAGAGAGATCATTTGCAATTCCAGCCAGGTTTAAATGTAAACGTCTTTAGGCAACAACCGCAGCACCGAGCGGAGGAGAGCACAACAATGGCTATCTATCTACTAGCAATGGTCAAGAGTGGCCGGCGTGGCTCAGTGTACGCGTATGATAGCTTAGCTTTGATTTAAGCCAATGTGTGCCGCGACATTCAAGTACCAATATGTTTCTATGGCTTTAAACGACACAAGTGCCTTTTTGGCCAAGATGGAAAAATACTCGTATTCTACGTTTTGTTGGATTTTCTTGTTGACAATCTCAATCGCTTCAATATTTTTTCCGTTTCGCTGCAAGAAGATCAAAACGGGCCTGCGCCGGGCAACGCGGAGGCAACTGGCCAGTCAGCCAGTTAACCAGGTCCGGTGGTTTGGCAATGTAGAAAATATATGAGCTATTGTAGGATATTGGTTAACAACAATTTACTTTAGTTGCTGTGTTGTCCAACATGATAACGATGATGATGATAGTTTTCTTGAGTGTCGGTTAAACTTTTGTTTGTGGATTTTGCTGCTTACAGATAGTTAGTTTCTTCTTTTCTAAGAGCAACTACATTTTTCTTTCTTCTTTTGCTTTTGCCAATGCTATGTTGCTATTGATGCTACTTCTGTTATTGTTGTCGTTGTTGGTGTTGTAGACAAAGATTCTGGTTTTCTAGCCTTTAGCATTATAAAAAATTTTCCTATTTCATGTTAAACTTTGCAATGGACACAAAACGCTACCATTTCTAAATATATACAATCAATAATGTTGTCAATTTGGCGGTTTTTGTTTGCAGTGGAGATTTTTGTATTAAAATTGTCAAATGCTTAACGATTAACCACATAACCACTGAGGGGGTTAATGGAAGAAAATCACGGAATCTTAGAGTCTCTTAAATTTATCTTTGATGTTTTGTGAACTATCTATGGTTTTAAAAACAAATTTTTTAAGAAAGTCCTAACTGTGTTTCGTCCCCATAAATACCTATAGATTGGGATTGGCAATAGATAACTAAAATTTGGTACAAAGTTTTACTGAAATCATGCTTCTCATACCATCCATATAAATGGTTGATTGGTTCTCAAAATGTAATCACACTTTGCAAAACGTAATATATTTGCTAAATACATTTCCTTAAGGATGAAATTGAATCATGCCTTCTGGTATCTCACATGCAAATGAAATGATGGGCCTCGACTATAACAACATACGGAATCACACATCACACTATAACAATTTGCGGAATGCGTTTTCGATTAAATTTATCATGATGTAATTTTTTTATTGTCCCGACTACATTTGAACGAAATCGAATCATATTTTCTGGTATATATTATACAAATGGATCAATTGGTCACGAATTTTAGTAAAACTTTGGCGGTTCTACCTCGGTCAGATGATTTTATGCTTCTAAACAGATGTCTGTTAGATGCAGCCAGTGAATTTAATTCTATAGCCATTTGAAAATTGCATCTTAATAACGATATCAAATGTTATTAGAGGGCGACAACAATATAGTTATTCACAGAGTATTATTTGTTTTCACAGTGATCACGTTTAGTCTTTGAGGGTACAGAAAAATATATACCAAATTAGCTAAGATGTCATGCAAGCATTTTCAAATTGAAGATGTTTTTAAGCATTTTGATGGAGTAACAATCAATTCAGCAATTCGATAAGATGACTTTTCTCTTTGTCAATCATCTTATTGCGTTCTTTATAGCATGAATTACAATTGGCTACAGTTGCTTTCTAGAGAAATCTGGATTATGAGTATAGTCTTGTAATTATTGAATAGGCTGGGGCTGTGTCAGTTTCATTCAAATTTTGTGATGTCTATTTTTTATGTTGGGTAAGCCAGATAACCACCGAAGCCTACGGTTGCACCACAAAGCACCTTCCGTGTATTACCACAAGATTAATAAGGTTTTTTTGTTTTGCTGAATCTGGTTCTACCTACTACGAACCTCCGCACGGGGGCGAAAATTATTAGCTTAAAACTTATGTTGACAGTGTTGCTATGTTGACTGAGTTTACCGATAGAATATTTTCCCTTCCTATTGTGTCATTATAATTTTCCAGGGCAATTGGTTAGCCGGACGTTCCAATATTGCTACCAGGCAGTCATAAAACATATGTTTGGTCTCATCCTCTGTTTCTTCTGTTAGTGATTGTAATTGTTTGTAGCTTAAACGGTAAAATTTAGAAAAACGGAAAAATTCCGAATTCTTGCATTTCTGTACATGTCTGCCTTTTATTTATAGAAAAACATCCACCATTCGGACAGAGGCACTTTCTCTATGTGAGATCTGGAAATTATACTGACAATAATGTGTGTAGACATCGTCACAATTTGGAGGTTATGTTTATTAATTTTTTCTTGTGTTTGCATGATAATTTAACAGTAGCACGTGTTACGCACCACTTATTGGTGGTTATTTAGGATATTCTGATAGAGGCCTTCTCGCTTTAGCACTACCAGACTGTTGTATAAGTTGGGAAGGTATACAATATTAATGATTACCGCCAATTGAATTTTAACCAACAATCCCCATTTCCGTATACGAGACCATGCTAATAGGTGAGGACAATTTTTATGTCTCCCTAAAGCGATTATACTATGATACACATATATAAAATCTCTTAAACATTTGAGAATATCACGTCACAATTTTTAGCAGATGCTGTTATGCCATATCATGCAGCAAAAGCATTACGTAATTGTGGCGGCTTTGGAAGCTATATGAAATCATGTTTTTTCAGATACTGGTGTTAATAAAAATTTCCTTTTAAATTTTTGGCTTAAATTACATTTTCGCTTATTTAACAGCAATAAATTAAAAACAAACACTTTCTTTTGTCCCTAAACAGCCCGACAAAAAGGATATCTCTATTGTTACAGCTCAAGTTCTTGCTTACTTTGAAGCAAGAAAGTAAGGCTTATTTTTCTCTGCGTAAAATAGAATGCCGATATCTAACAATTAAACCATATTATCAACACTGACATCTCGAACCCATCCAGTCTACATCAGGTTGGCCGTTTGATTACTATCGCCGCAATATTGATGGTTGGTTGTTCTTTTTCGTCAGTGCCATCGCCACGAGGGACCTCTCGTGCTTTTACCATTCTGTTGCCTGAGCTGGTAACCCAAAAGGTCTATCTTTAGTGTATTTCTGATATTGCCAATAAACCTTATTTGAAAATCGTGAGTTTGGCTTTTCAGACTTTTTTTCTTCTCTTCACCCAGTCAAACCGATTCTTTTAGCTTTGGCTATTTATAGTTAACTCTTTTTTTTATAGTTGCTGCTGTTGTTTTGCTATTGTAGTTGTTTTTGTAGCTGCTGCCGTAGTCTCTACACTATTTATGGTAAATTATAATTTCTTTGGTATTGAAAAATTGCTAATAGGTTTTCTAAAGAAGGTGGCTGGTTGGTTGAATCGA